>JBBPBX010008788.1:35378-47957 GCA_038048925.1 Garcialebias charrua
AGCTCCTTCACCCATGCCCAGAATTGTGGGAACTCTGGGCCTGGCCGTTGAAAGGAACTGGCTGATGGCCTCTGGCCTACCTGGTAATGTTATGAACACAATACAGGGAGCGAGAGCTCAGTCCCCTCAGACTCTCTATGCTCGCAAATGACGTGTTTTTGAGGCCAGGTGTCTAAAGAGGAATATTATCTCATATTCCTGTGATCTGGTCCAGCTCCTCACTTTTCTACAAGACCTGCTGGAGAAGGGTTGCTCTTTCTCCACCAATGAGGTCTTTTTGTCAGCCATCTCGGCATGCCATGAAGGCTGGGGAGGTAAATCACCTGGTGCCCACCCTCTCATGATACGGTTCATGAAGGGTGTACTGAGGAAAAGGTCTTCCAGCAGGACTCTGGCCCCTGAGTGGGACCTACAGTTAGTCCTGGATGCTTTGTGTGAGCCTCCATTTGAGCCTCTTAGCAGCATTAAGATAGATTTGTTATCTTATAAAACTGCATTACTCTTAGCTCTATGCCCAGCAAAATGCGTGGTTGACCTCCACGCTTTATCTGTACACCTAATGTGTACCAGGTTTGCTCCAGATGGGTCAAAGGTCACCCTACGTCCAAACCCCGCATATATGCCAAAGGTTCCAACTTTAAACCCCAGAAGTCTGGACTTTGAGCTGTTAACATTTCCTTCTCCCCCCCCCTCCCCCCCAGTCCTAACTGAGGGGCAAAGGAGGCTGAACGCGCTCTGTCCTGTTAGGGCCCTGAGCGTGCTTACATGGAAAGAACTGTCAGTTGGAGAAAAAAAACTAGCTGTTTGTGTGTTTTGCTAATCTAGCTGCTGGCAGAGCCCTATCAAAACAGTGCCTCTCACACTGGGTGACTGAGGCCATAAAAAGGGTATACAGTAGTAAAGGTCAGCAGGTGCCCAGTGGGATACATGCTCACTCAACCCGAGGCCTGGCTGCCTCATGGGCCTTATTCAAGGGTGTACCAGTAGCAGATATATGTGCTGCAGCAACTGGGCATCTTCAAACACATTTGTAAAACACTACAGTTTAGATGTCACAGCATGTGATGTAACTCAGGCTGTTCTCTCTACCACAGAGTAGAGAGCAGCTAAACACCTGTAGTCTAAGGCATAAGTTCTCACAAGCATGCATTTCCAGAGCATTTCCAGGGCATGATTGAATTACGTTCCCATAGTCAATGTGTTACACTGAGTGTACTGACTGATAAGGGAACTGAAAGTTATGCACCATAACTCATGTTCCCTGAAGGAAGGGAACGAGGTGCAACACATGTTTGCCCTTTCAATGCCCAAGCTCGGTGAAGTGCACCCTGAGAAAGATGGTGGGGCATCAGCCCCTTTTATACAAAGAGGGTGGGGCCTCATTGATGATGCTGACGCCCACCTGCCTTGTTCAAGGCGTGATTGTATTACTTCAGATGAACCGCGCGGCGGCGCAATTCCCATAGTCAATGTGTTGCACCTCATTCCCTTCCTTCAGGGAACATGAGTTATGGTGCATAACTTTCAGATTTTTCTACTTGGATTATTGCATGCATCAGGATGTTTCTCAATCTGTTAGTTCTGGTTTTGACACATCAGTAGCACCTGCTAGTATTCAAACAGTTTGGACATATAGTGAGAGGTGTCCTTGGAAATGCTCTGTGCTCTGCAGAGACCGCGTAAGATGTATATGTCCATCGGGGATGGAAGAGGCCAGTCAACAACTTCTGTGCTGCCTTGATCACTCCCCTTTACCTCAGTGCAGCTCCAGTACCGTACTGAGATTTAGTATGTATGGAAGCTCTCAATTCATTCAACATTTGATTAGACAGGTTAATCCTTGAGCCTTGAGCACTCATTTACAAGAGAGACCTGTTTTTAACAAAGAGTGATGACAACAAAGACAATAGTTGACAATCATAAAAGAATGCATATAAATTGAGAAGAATAAATGAAAGAAAATGGCATTTAAAAACAAAACAACAACAGCTAGATTGTAAAGCGATGTTGAAAATTAAAACAGGAACATGTCTGCATTGGTTTTTGCCAAGAACGTAGCAGATGTTTGAAGCCACTTAGAGAGGTCAAGGTCGAGCGCTTCAGATCTTTTTGCAAGGTGTTGCAAGAAACAGGAGCGGAGTATGAGAAGGTCCTTTTGCCTAGTTCAGTCCTCACTGACGGAACACTGCAGGT
The DNA here is from genome assembly GCA_038048925.1 of Garcialebias charrua. Classification (NCBI taxonomy): domain Eukaryota; kingdom Metazoa; phylum Chordata; class Actinopteri; order Cyprinodontiformes; family Rivulidae; genus Garcialebias; species Garcialebias charrua. The sequence continues at coordinate 37,572 of JBBPBX010008788.1, forward strand.
AATAATGTCCTGAGAGAGCACGCTGTAGATGCACTCACGCAGAGACATGTAGGAGGAGATGCATGAAGGCACCAGACCAAGAAGTGATTTAAACATGAAAATGTACCAGTGAGAAAGTCTGTGTGAAGTTAATGATGTTCAGTTAACCAGTGAATACTGGGTGCAATGGTGGGTGTGATAGTTGCAACCAGTTATGAATCTTAGTGCACCATGATAGACAGCATCGAACATCTGCAGGGTGCTTGTAGGAGCGTTCATGTAAATAATGCCATCATAGTCAGTGGAGGGAAGAAAAGTCACAGTTACAAGGTGTTTCCTAGCATTCAGTGTTAGACAGGATCTATTTCTGAAAAATAAACCGAGTTTAACTTTCAGTTTGTTTACTAGGTTTTCCACGTGAAGCTTAAAATAGAGATGTGAATCGATCAAGATACTCAAATATTTGTCGGAATCGACAAACTCAGTAAGGGCACCATTCGAGGATGTCCCTATTGAGTTTGTCGATTCCTATGGATAAGCTGTTGATTCAATGGATAAGCGATGGAAGGTCAACAGCAGTTTTTTAATCCAGGTTGTTCTTCCTGAGGATCCTCAGGGAGTGTAGTCACTGCTGGGCCTTCTTGATGACAGTTGTGATGTTATCTGTCCAGGAGAGATAGGTGGACATCAAGACACCCAGGAACCTGGTTTTGTAGACCCTCTCCACACACTCACCATTGATATAGATGGGGACCAGGTCATTTCTGTGCTTCCTGACGTCCATGATGATCTCCTTTTGTTTTTGTGATGTTCAATACCAATTTTTTCTCTGGGCACCAAGCATGGTAGTAAACTTTTGGGTATCTTCCCTGTAAGCTGCCTCGTTTCCATCTAAGATTAGTCCAGTCATTGTATTATTGTCGGTGAATTTGATGATGGTGTTGTTTTTGTGGGTTGGACTACAGTTGTGGGTGTAGAGGCAGTACAGAAGGGGACTCAGCATGCAGCCCTGTAATGAAATGATGCTGTGTGAGGGTAGAGGACCAAAACCTCACTGTTTGTGGACAGTTGGATAAAAAGTGTTTTATTCAGACACATGTGGGAGGAGAGAGGCCCGAGGTGTCCTGCGTGGTGGTCAGAATGTTCTGGATGACTGTACTGAATGCTGAGCTACAGTCCACAAGAGCATTCTAGCATAGCCCTGCTGTTGTTCTAGATGGCTCAGCACAGTGACATGGCCTTATATAAATAGTGCATGGCAGCTGTGGCTGAGTGGTTAGAGCAGTCGTCTTCCAATGCAAGAGTTGGGGGTTCGATTCCACCAGCAATCGCATGCCGAAGTGTCCCTGGGCAAGACACTGAACCCGTCATTGCCTCTGATGTGTGTCCCATCAGTGTATGAATGTGATCTCAAACACTGATTAATCCTTGTATAAATAGAGTACTGTATGAAAATGAGGCACAAATTGTAGTGTAAAGCTCTTTGAGTGTCTTGATAAGATAAAGTGATATATAAATACATTTACAGTGTGTAGAGCTATGGCAATGCCATCTTCTGTGGATCTGTTCACCCAGTATGAAAACTGATGGGAATCAAATGTGGGGTACTGGGACAACTGGGACAGATTTTATGCAAGGGGAAATGACTACTTGAGCTATCTGGGCTGGCAGTTTTTCATGGGTTGGAGTTCAGGACCAAAAAATGAGAGCTGCCATGGAGCCTTACATTGTGCTCCTCTATGATACATAAGTAGAGGTGTGCTGGAGCTTGATGGGAGCAGGCCTGGAGTGGGTGAGTGTTGCTGTAGTGTCTCAAAACGAGCAAAGAAGCAGTTGGCATCCTCTGCACACTCATGTCTCCTGGTGCTATATCACAACCTCTGTAATTTGTGATGTTTTGAAGGCCTAGCCACACCTCCAATGGTTTATTGCTGGTGAGGCAGGACTCTATTTTCCTCTTATAGTTTGTTTTGGCTTTTTTAACTTTTCTTTTGAGGTCAGCTCGAAAAACACCATAGAGTTCAGGGCTATCCAGTAAAACTGCTCAGGGGCCACATTTTCTGAAAGCCAGCAGCTCAGTGACCAGACATCCAGCAATTACTCATGATTTATTTTATTTATGTTTATTCATTTTTAAAACAAAACAAAACAATTCAACATACAATAAGAAATGCAATCACAAATGAAATGAAAGGCAGCAGAAAGCAGAAAGACAAAACATATCTTATATCTGCCCCTTTTTTACCAAAAAGATTAATTCAAACAATAATGATCTTTAAATAACAAAAACAAAATAAACAACTCCTTCTCGAGCAACAATTCATACTAATACACATTAAGCTACAGTATTTCATTTTTTTTTAAACAAACTAACTTTGATCATTCTCTTAAACATAGACATTGATCTGGCATTTTTAACATCACTCTCCAGATTATTCCATAATCTAATTCCTTGGATTCAGGTAGACCGTTCCTTCAAACTAGCTCATAAAGATTTCCATCCCCTTAAAATTATAACAACTCTCTCTTTTAACAAAATGTAATTGAATATTTAAAGGCAATGTGTTATTATGAGCCCTATACATAACTGATAAAATATTATACTCTACCAAATCATGGAACTTCAATACCTTCAGTTGATAAAATAATGTACTTGATGGGCGACTGAAATGCTTCCTGGTAATCATTCCTACAGCTCTTTTCTGTAAAACAAAAATACTAGGATTTATAATTGTTTTACACGCTTTCCCCCAAACATCATAACAATAAATTAAGTGTGGAACAATTGTTGTGTTATGCACAAAGTCTTGACAGCAGGACAGCTCAGTTAGCACTGTTGCATCACAGCTTGAAGGCCATGGGTTCAATCCCCGGTTGGACCTGGGGTCTTTGTGTGGAGTTTGCATGTTCTTCTTGTGCTTGCATGGGTTTTCTCCATGTACTCCGGTTTCCTCCCACAGACCAAAAACATGCATGTTAGTCTCAGGCCTCCCTTGCAAAAGAGATCTGTGATCTCAATGGGATTTGCCTGGTTAAGGTTAAATAATAAGTCGCAACAGAAGTGATCTCAGGGCACTGAACAAAAACATTCATATATATAAAAAGTAATTAACGGTGTTGATATAAGTAGAGTCAGTTAAATGAAGTTTTGGGTGTAATCATTGATGATAAATTGTCATGGAAACAACACATAAATTCTGTTAAAACTAAAATATCCAAATCACAGCAGTATTATATAGGGTAAAGGATTTATTGAATGATAATGCCTTGTATTTGCTATATAACTCAATTTTAGTACCGCATTTAATTTATTGTGTTGATGTCTGGGCAACAGCGTGCAAAACTTTAACAAAGCCTATTTTCATCCTGCAAAAAAGAGCTATAAGAATTATAACAAGAATGCATTATTATCATCCAACAAGCAAACTATTCTATAAATTGAAACTATTGAAGTTTTATGATCTGGTGGAATATATTTTTTTTTATTAATGCATAAAGCTCAAAACTACAAACTACCTCTAAATATTCAAAAGCATTTTGCAAAAAGGAAAAGCTGTTACAATCTTAAGGGAACAGACATTTTTGTTAAACCACAATATAAAACCAGTTTAAAGGGTCGGTTTACTTTAATACATGGAATAGATTTATGGCATAGTTTGGGAAATGATGCCAAAAAAATTGAGTCAATGTCTATAATTAAGAAATTAAGTATAAATTCTTAAATAGGTGTAAAATTGTTAATGTACTAAAAATCAGCAATTGTTATGGGTTATTAATTTTGTTCATGAATAATCATTGTTTGAATTAAGTGTTAATAGAATTTTGATTTAAGAAGGGGCAAATATTATAAGAATTTTTATTATTCTTCTGCTTCCTTTCATTTTAAATCTGTTTTTTTCTCTCTATATATGTTTTGGAATTGTTTCTTTTGTGTTTTAAATTTGAAATTAATAAACTAAATACAAAATACAAAAATACAAAATACAAAAGGTAAGTTACTATTTATCTGAGGAGCAGACTGCTTTGAATTTCACTTCATCGCAGACTCTCATTTTAGATGTAAGACAGTAAGTAAACCTAGATGATGTTTTCCAGTCACATTTCCAATACAGAACTGGAATTAGTCCAGTACTACTGTTGTGGATGCTTCCAGATCCTGATGGTCAAACCTAGTCCATGTGTTGTAGACAGTCCCGTAGTTCACGCAGTCTGTTTCCAGGCCAAGTTGTGATAATCTTTGTGGCAGGCCTGGTTCTCCATCTGAAGGGCATATGCTGGGGTAAGCAGCAGAGAAAGATGGAATGATTGGCTCTGTAAGTGTGTTTACCATGCTAATGTTAGCAATGTGTGGTACAGTTGGGATGGTTTTCCATCTTAACTAACAAAGCATTCAACTTCTTTCCATGCGCTTGATCAAGCTCTTGTATGTGTCCATGTGTTTGATCATGTAGTGGAGATTCAAATTATAATTTAAACACATTGACCTGTGTACCACAAGCAATACAGCTTGACTTCAAGGAAATATTTTGTCTTGTGGAAGTGATTGACTTTTCTTTTTCTGGGGTGAGCTGACATTTCAAGGGCTAGGTGGTCATCGTCACCTGTAGTGGTTCAGGCACGCAGGGCAAACAAGCACATTCATACATAAAAAAAACAGAGCAGTATGTTTTTCAAAATAAAAGCACAACAATGTGAAAGGTGTATATATGTTTTTATTTTATTTTATAAATTTACGATTGCTATCACATGAACCAGACATGGACTGAATGTGGCCCACAGGTGTACGAGCATCCAGATCTGAAGATATTTGTATTCAAAGACAAATATTAAATTAATGAAAAATGACAAATACTGTATGTTTGTCCAAAAAATGAATCAAACCAAACTTCCAGTTTCAGTATGTAGAGTTGGTAGAAACAAAACACCACATTACAGAGGGAACCTGCAATCTACAAGTATAATGACACTTTATTCAAACCATAAGGTAACACTGCCCACCCCAATAACAAATGACCATCCTGTTCTAACTTCAAAAAGAGTTTCCTTGGCTTCCAGCTAGAAAACGGACTAAAATTTGACATTTGTTTCCCTTAGATTATAAACTTTTTCTCCTAAAAATGCTAAAATACTAAATGTGATCTAAGTTGAACTTTTCTTTCAGCACAACACTAAAAACATGTTTTAGTGAGTTGTAATATGCTTAAAGTATATTTGCTATGATTTGATTTGTCAAAATGCTCGTTTTTATGTTATATTTGAAACTGTAAAACAAAAAGACAAATAAATTCAGTCTTGTTCATAGCTGATGCACAAGAAAACCACTGAAAGTGGTGACGTCATCGCCTACCCAAACATGTGAGTTTGAATGCAGTCTCATGTACACCTGGTCTCCTGGCTGCAGCTGCAGGAACGCTGCGTTGCCTCCATTATCAGCTCCATCGTGTGAAGTCTGGTGGTCAGAGGATGACACAACATTCTGGTCGTTCTTCATGAGGGTGAGATGCACACGTGTATCTCCTCCAGCATGATAAAAGAAAGTGAAGTAGTATACGCCTGAGACAGGAGCAGTAAAAATACCTGTGGAAACAATGTTTTAGTTCAGTTAAAATTGTCCAAAAGTAAGTCGGATATCTGCCTAAAGTCTTCTTCAGCAATTAAAAACATTTGGTGCATCATAAAATAAATTTGGCAAAGAAGTCACAGGACTGTTAAACAGATTTTATTCTACATTTAGATGACATTTCCCTGGAAAAAAATTAATGTCTGTGCTTGTTGTTTTGGGGGTGGGGCAACTATCAAATTTAAAGACCGAGTAAAGTAAAATTAAATGTGTGTTTTGAGTTTGTCACACGGCATAAATATGTGTTATTAATCACCCATATAAATCTGACTGATTAAAAACCTTGTTTACCTTATAAAATGAAGTCTCAAAAATAATGAAAAAACATAATTGTGCCCTGGTCTGAAACGCTGGGGGCGTGTCAGCGAGTGGGCGTGGTTTCAGCGCAGTGTGTGTAGAGGCAGACAGGTGCAGCAGAGATCCAGTAAACCTGCTCTGTTTTTATCTGAGTTCTGGCTGTAACAGCAGCTCCTTTTTCCAAGAGTTATGCTGTTTTTAGTGCACAAACAACTCTGGTTTTGTTTTTAAAGTTGAGGACACAACTATAATTCATAACTCCGCTGTTATGTGTTTAATAATAAGCGCTATTTTAGAAGATGAGCGGACTCGCTGCACCCGGTCCGACCCGGTCACATCGCATGCGGGGTCTGTGTTGGTGATTAAAATATAGAGTAATCACGTTGATAACTAAGTATGCAATGGACCTGTTGCATTTTCTTAGCAAAAAAGGAGCTTGTGAACTTGTAGGGCACAGGCTTAGCAATAAAAAAAGAAGAAAAAAGAAAGAAAGAAAGAAAGAAAAGAAACACCTATTACAGAGACTCGGTATAAAACCACGCGGTATAAAAACACCTTATGATTTGTACATTTATTACATTCGGTAGTTACTGTGCACTAAATGTTCAACACTTAGATTATTTAAAATAATAAGCACAAACGGCAACTATTGCTATCTGATGCTATCTGCGATTCGCGAGTGAACGGCTCCACCGAGGTGAAGAACTAATTTATACGGCTGGAGCTGCAGGGGGCGGGGCTATACTTAAGAAGACCGCGTGACGAAACTCGGTCACATTTAAAACACGCCTAAAAATCCTGAAACAGACATATCTTTATACACAGTTTGATCTATAACTCCAAAATTAATTGAGCTACAATTTTGAGACTTTTTACTCATTTACAACATTACAATTATGACATTTATAGTGTTTATTGAAGAAAATATTGAAATTTACTTTACACGGTCTTTAACTGTTTATTTTTGTTTATGTGTCTTTTTATATTGACTAGCTCACTAACTAAAACAGTCAAGTGTGTGTGTATTTCTTGAACTGTTTAGTCTACATTGGCTTAGAGTCACCATTTCCAAACCCAACATGTTCCATGACAGATAAATGTTAAATTCAAAAGAATAAAACAGACTTAATGTAGCACAGTGGCTCAGTTTGTAGAGCTGTTGCCTCTCAGCGATAAGGTCGCTGTATCAAATCCTGGTTGGGCTCTTTCTGGGTGGAGTTTGCATGTTCTCTCTGTGCATATGTGGGTTTTCTTCGGGTACTCCAGTTTCCACCCACAAACCAAAAACATGCATGTTAGACTGATTGGTAACTCAATTGTCTCTAGGTGTGAGTGAGAGAGTGAATGGTTGTTCGTCTCGTTTGTCTCTATGTGTCCCTGTGATGGACTGGAGACCTGTCCAGGGTGTAGTCTGCCACTCGAACAGTGATTGCTGGATATGGGCACCGGCGACACCCCATGACCCAAAAAGGAAGAAGCGGGTAAATGATAATGGATGGGTGGATCCTGTCTAACTCTGAATGCTCAGAAAGACCTTGTAACCGCTACTTTCCTTCTCTTCAATGACTAGCCTATGGTGATATAATTTTAATGAACGCTCCTACAAGCACCCTGCAGATGTTGGATGCTGTCTATCATGGTGCGCTAAGATTCATAACTGTAACCCATCACTGCACCCTGTATTCACTGGTTAACTGGACATCATTAACTTCACGCAGACGCTTCCACTGGTACATTTTCATCTTTAAATCACTTCTTGGTCTACTGCCTTCATACATCTCCTCCTACATGTCTCTGTGTGAGTGCAGCTACAGCGTGCTCTCTTAGGACATGATTACATGCCGTGTTCCCTCAGTGCAGACTGAAGTAGGCAAATGGATCTTCTCCTACTCCGCTCCTGTTTCCTGTAATATCTTACAAAAAGATCTGAAGCTCTCGACCTTGACATCTCTAAGTGGTTTCAAAGTTCATGGCAAAAACTAACACAGACATGTTCCTGTTTTTAGTATTCTACATTGCTTTACAATCTAGCTGTTTTTGTTTCATTTTTTATATATATAATTTTCTTCCATTTATTTTTTTCAATTTACATGCTTTCTTTTTTGATTGTCTACTGTTGTCATCATTGTTAAAAACAGGTCTCACTTGTAAATGAGTACAGTAATGAGTTTTGGTTGGCACTATTTTGTGAAGCGGAAGGTTACACTGTGTTGTGAAGGCAATAAAGGCGTAGCCTCACAACCTCCTTCTCTTTCTATGTGTTACGGTCAGAGCAGGACGGTATGGCTACCAGTTAAGCAGTGAATAATGTCTCCTTTCTCCTATGTAGTTAAGAGTAATGCTTCTGTAAAGATGTCCACACAAGCTGTAGATGGTGAAGGAGAGCCAAGAACTTCTGGTGTGAACAGAGACCTGCTGCAGAACAGCCAAAAACATTGCTACATACCTGTGAACCGATTGTAGGCATTCCCAACATTTGTTATCACTGTTCTGTAGACCATCGTTGTTTGCGTGTCATGGGGTCCAATGCGTCCAATCCGACCTGGTACTGCACTAAACACTACTTTGGTTGTTTCTAGATGGTAAAAAGAATACAGTAATGTACAAAGTACACAATAGTTGATTTGTTACATAGGAAAACATCTTAAAAGTTTTATATGCACTCCTAATACAGACTTCACTTTACCTTTCTTCTTCTGGTCAGTAATTTGGTTTTCAGCCTCCTTCAGCCTAGTTTCCATGCTTCTGTGCTTCTCTGCCATGACACCGAATTCTTTTAGAAGTTTAAACATGTGAGGAAACAAGGACTCTCTCTCAGTTGTCACTACATTTTCAGTGTCACCATTCTGGGCTAAAACTGAGCCACAGATCATCATCACCAATATCAAAACTGTGAAACTCATCTTGATTTCTTGTTACTACGTCTCCAAAACTCCTGCTGACAAGATGCTCTGCACGGCTTTTATATTGATCCATGACTGCCTGTTAATGTTTAATGTGTGTATGTTGTGAATGACCCGTTTACTTGGAAAGACCTGCTACATACATACTGGCTCTTTGTTTTTCTCAGTATCACAAGCCAAGGTTTACTTTTGTTGCTGAAACCACAAGATTAGATATCATTTAGAGACTAAAGTGGGGGGAAAACATTTTTTGGATAATAGGCTGGACTATGAGAAAGTTTAAAGTTGAACCAAACAACCAGATTTTTTTCCAGTTCTTTATTGTTTCTAGAGTTTTCAAAGCTACAGAACACTGCTAAGCTGAAATTTTAGAAGGAACAAAATGGAAGCCCACAATTCTTCAGTCTGATAAGTTTTAAATAGTTTTGTTATAAATGTCACATTAGTATATAGCTAAAGAGGGATCCTAGTGAAGGTGTCAGTGTCCTGAGGCTTCTGATGGTATCAGTATGTCAAAAGTTGAGTAAATATTTGTCTGATGAGGTGATGGACAGATACACATTTGCGGCCCCAGTATCATTAACATAATAGTCTGTCTATGCTCAGCGTACATACATACATAGTAACAAAAATGTCGTTGAGTTAAGAAAGCAGAGACAAATTAGGACCAAGTCATGCAAAAGCGTTTGCTAGATCTATGCAGATTAAACACACTCTCTTAATATTGGAGCGTGTTTGGGGTCTTTGCCTTGCTTACAATAGAGGTTAAGTTACATGCTTGAAGCTGTCAATTAGAGTGAATAAAAAGTTTTTGGACATGAAACATACCCTCTTTAGTGGGGATGGAGCATGACCTTGTGGTTGAGAGGTACGGACTAGATACAGTTGGGCTTACCTTGACGCACAACATGGGCTTTGGAATCAGTCTCCTTAAGAGGGACTGGACTTTATTCCACTCTGAAGTTACCCATGGTGGGAAGCACCTAGCTGGTATGGGTCTACTCTTAGCCTCCCGACTTAGTGCCTATGTGTTGGCGTTTTCCCCGTTAGATAAGAGAGTAGCGTTCTTGTGCCTTCTGGTGGTGGGATGGGCTCTGACAGTTAGTTGTGTTTATACACCAAACGGCAGGTTCTCGGTAGACCCAAACATGTAGTGACTGTTTGCTTGGAACGCCTGGCAGAAGAACTTGTCAGAAGATCTTCACCTTACACCTCCAAGATAACTTTGACTATATCACAGCAGAGGCAGGGAACATTGAGTCCAGGTGGGCCATGTTCTGTACCTCAATTGTTGAGGCAGCTGCCTTGAGCTGTGGCCGCAAAATTGTCAGTGCTTCTCGGGTGGACATCCACAAACTCGGTGGTGGACACCCCGGGTTAGGGAGGCTGTCAAGCTAACAAAGTCCTCTCAGGTCTTGTTGGCTGGTAGCACAATGGAAACAGCTGAGGTGTAAAGGCGGGCCACAGCCCTGACTGTTGCTGAGGCAAAAGCTGGAATGTGGGAGGAGTTTGGTGAGGCCTTGGATAGAGACTCCATTTCTGAGGAGCTCTGATGAGATTCTGGCAAACTATCAGGCAGCTGAGGAG
>JBBPBX010008788.1:48763-61641 GCA_038048925.1 Garcialebias charrua
GGCAGTATCTGTAAGAGATGGCAAAAAGTCATGATTCTGCCAAATTGGAGCATGAATTGTAATATGCGGGAGTGCACAATGTTTTCTAACTTGATTCCAGATCTTCTGGGTGTTTAACAAAATAAAATGATGCTTCCTAAAGACCGCAGATGGCCTTGGGGACGAAAAGAGGATTGCAGGAAGAGAAGTCTTGTGGGTTATGGTGAATCCAGACCGAATGCGTTTTCTACTGCAGGAACGTCCAGTTTACATGCAAAGTCTATGGTGGACGCACCTCCAGCAGCCTCCTGGCGTCTTGCGTCACGTCGCGTGCGTGTTGAGCGTGCTGGAGAGCGATTTCCGTGCACGTGAACCCGCGTCAACCTCCAAAGCACGCCTCCAACATGCTGAAGATTTCGCCGTTCAACTTTCAAACGCCGCTCAAACTCTACCCGATTGGTTGGTGTGTCAACCAATCAGGGAGAGTCGGGGGAGAAGAGAGGGGGTCAGGGGGAGAGTCCCTATGTGACGCGGAAACCAGTGACGCGGAAACCATTGCGCATGTGACGTATTGTTTGTGGAACACAGAAAAAACCCGCGGAGTCATGGAATATGGAAGAGAAACTCATTGTAGCTGTGTGTTCGCGACAATTCCTTCACAACCAGTCAAGTCTGCTCCACAGAGACAGAAATAAAGAGCTCCTCACCTCGCGGAGTGCATTGACGACTCGGTACACCGGTAAGCTCCTCCCCCACACCCCCGCAGCAGCAGGGTTGCCAGATAAACATGAATTTTATTTTTTTATTTTTTTATTTTTACCCCTTTTCAGTGCAAATGTTCACTAAACTCAACACATTATTAATCTTATCAGACCCTCACGCAGCAAATATGACAGTTTGGGTAAAAAAAAATAAAAAATAAGCAACAGTACTAGATGATTAATTAATTTTTATCTGGCAACCCTGCGCAGCAGTTTTCTGGGTAGTTTCGCTTCTGGCTTTTTGGTCTGGACACAAAGTGCGTCCACTTGCATGCGTGTTGCGCTTTTTTGCAGTTGAAATCGCGTTCGGTCTGGATGTACCATTAGGCTTTTTTCAATGGTTAGCCAAGGAGGTGAGGTAAACCTTTCCCCCTTCTCAAAACCATATTGCCAGTACACCTTGTAAAAGCGTGAATATATTCCTTCAGGTAATTGCGCCGGGGCGCAATTACCATAGCAAGTATGTTGCACCTCGTTCCCTTCCTTCAGGGAACTTGAGTTATGGTGCATAACTTTCAGTTACCTGTGTTTCTATACAGTGATTCTGATTGTGAGATCTCAAAATCAATTTCTTCTAAACGAGTTTTGCTTGATTTTTTTCAAAGCCGCCTCATATGCAATAATATGGCCTCTCATAACAGCCTTGAATGCTTCCCACAGGACTGAATCTGTGACATCTGAGGTGTCATTAATCTCAAGATACTGTATTCTGTAGTTTTTACCGAGATATGCTTACAAAAACTTTCGTCTACCAGTAGAGAAGGGTGGAAATGCCATGAAGAGTACTATCTGGGTTTATTGAATTAAGAATAATTGAGGTGGGGGCGTGATCTGAGATCAGAATGTTATGGTATTTAGTGTTTGTTACATTTGATATGATTTTAGCATCCAATAAAAAATAATCAATACAAGAATATGATTTGTGTTTATTAGAAAAAAAAAAGAGTATTCTCTATTTGTTGGGTGTTGGAGCCGACAAATGTCAACTAAGTTATTAGTGGCAATAAGATTATTTAGAACAGTAGAAGCATTAGAGGGACTGATTATTTTGCTAGCTGGCCTGTCAAGATAGGGATCGAGTATTACATTATTGTCTCCAGCAACTATTAAATTTGTGGTTGAAAAGTCAGATAACCTTTCAAAGGTTTTTCTGAAAATGCTGGGTCATCAATATTGGGTCCGTAAATTTTTAACAACGTTACATGAGTAGAATAAAGATAACATGTTACAATGATATATCGACCATTCTGATCAGAAAGTGTTGAAATATGTTTAAAAGTTATGTTTTTCCTTTATTGGTTCCACAGAGGCTTTATTGGTCCCACAGAGAATTGTTTTACCAGGGTTTCAACACAAAGGAACATGCACGGGGAATCACGAAAGATATAAAAAAATACAAGGTAAATATAGGTTCATGTCCTTGGCGACCCCTGAAAAGGGAAAAGCCGAAAGAAGAAGAAGAAAGAAGAAGTTGTTCTTCTTATCAACACCCTAACAGCATTCCAATAATCAGGAGCACAAAAAGACCAGTGTTGCGTCTTTTGTAAAGCAACTTTTAGCCTACATTTTTGAATACTATCTAAACAAAATGCATACAAACCAAATTTGAAGAAAGCATGGTTACAAAAACATAATCTAATTCCTGTGTTTGTAGAAGCACCCTGGTCAACAAAAGGTCAGTGTATTATCAGAGTCAGAGTCAGATAATCTTTATTGTCATTTGCACCACGTGTGGTACATGTGATGAAACGAGATTATGTACACAGGGTCCCCCCAAAAAAATTAGTTTGGCTATAATTCACATGCATAAATCATGCAGAGTCAGGCACAGAGTCACTATCAAAATTACTTAAAACTGATGATGTACCGGGAGCCTGTGAAGCTGCTGCTGCTTCGAGTGTGGCCATCTTGGAATGTATAGTTATGTACAACTATTTACATTTTCATTAGCATAAATAAACAGAGTTGGTCATCTCAATGTCATTTGCAAGAAAAAGATTGTCAAGGAGCTACTAAACACTTTTGGGCAACTTTATAAATACACACAATGTTTGGGAGAAAATGTGTGGCTTGAAAACTTGTGCAGCCATAGGTGTAAAATAACCAATCACATGACATCAAATAGCAGCATAGTTACTAAAAGGTTACGAGAGCTTGTCTGTGTGTTGAGTTGCAACATACTGTATTCTGTGCATTCTATTATTAACCTTAGCAACTAGCGGAGCAACTTATGCTGGTGTAACTTACCAGACTATGATTTGACTTAACTGCACAAACCACAGACAAACAAGATGTGTTTTTTTTCCTACTCCCCTCTTCAGGGTCACCACATAAACTAAATTGCACAAAGATTTGATACTGGTAATTGTTTTCACGCCGGATCCCCTTCTTGTCACAGTCACAAACCACCAAGCTACCACAGCCCTCTGTATGATGCAGAGAGCGTTCATCTAGCACCTGGGGGAACAGATGGTGGGGGTTAAGGGTTTTGCTCAAGGGCCCAGAGTGGGGCAAATAAGGGTGTAGACAGGTGTGGGTGCTTTACCGTTCTCACCCACATTTTGATGATGTCCATCTGAGGAGTCTAACTGGCGACCTTCTGAACACAGGCCCACCGCCCACCTTCTCTAACCTCTGTGCCACCACTCCCCTAGAAAAACAAGACAATACTCATCAATGTTCTTTGTCATTTGCATTGCATGTGATACATGAAGAGGAATGAAATAGTGTACACAGGGTTCCAGTTACTCCCCAAAATAGCAAAAATAAAAAGTATAAAAGAAACGGTACAATATTATATTAATTTATAGACCTCCCAAACCGCATGTTTCATTTAACTCAGAGATGCATGACCTCCTCACTTTTTTCTGCACCTCCCCTGTGAAGACTATTTTTCTTGGCGACTTAAATATCCACGTGGACAATTCTTCTTCACCTCTGGCAACAGATTTTAAGTCTCTTCTGGACTCTCTTAATCTCACTCAACATGTTGACGCCCCTACGCACAGCAGGGGGCATACTCTGGATTTGGTGATTACAGACACTGTACTCATCAATAACTTATCTGTATATGACCTGGGTGTCTCAGATCACAGGGTCATCTCCCTGGAAGTGCCTTCATCTTCGCCTGCTTCAAACCCAAAACGACCCATCCAGTTCCGTGACCTTAAAAACATTTCCCTTGATGTTCTGTCTGCTGATCTTCACACCCTGACCGCTGTCAATCATTCATCTGCAGATGACTCTGTGGATTACTACAACCAATCTCTTCGGGAGCTCCTGGACCTACACGCCCCCTTAAAGACAAGACTGGTGTCTTTCTCGCGCTCAGCCCCTTGGTACACTGATGAGCTGCGCAAGATGAAGGCAACTGGCCGTGCTATTGAGAGACGTGTAAAATCATCTGGTCTGTCTGTGCATAAGCAGGCATATAAAGAACATCAGAAAGCATACGCCTATTCTCTTAAAGAAGCACGCTCCAAATATTATTCTAACATCATCAACACCTGCCCTGGAAACTCTAAACAGCTCTTCTCCACAATCACTCGTCTGCTTAATCCCATTAAGCAAACTCTTGAGGACTCTGCTCAAAAATGCGACCTGTTTCTTTCATCTTTTAAAACCAAAGTTGACACTATCAGATCTCAGCTCCACAACCTCCCCGTTCTCAGTGTGCCACCCACCCGTCTGCATTCTGGGACCCTAAACAGCTTTGACGAAGTTGTTCAGAGTGAGGTGGAGGCCATCATCAAGAAAATGAAGCCTTCATCCTGCGCCCTGGATCCTTTCCCCTCGTCTCTCATAAAAACCAATCATTCTGCAATAGGCCCACTTATCACTCAAATAATAAATCAGTCTCTACAATCTGGTCATGTTCCACTGCCTCTAAAAACCGCCATCATTAGGCCTCTTCTGAAAAAATCTAATTTGGATCCCGACATTTTTTCTAATTACCGCCCAATTTCACACCTCCCTTTTCTGTCTAAAGTGCTGGAAAAAGCTGTTGCTGCTCAGCTGCAGGATCACCTACAACAACACTCCCTGTATGAGAAGTTCCAGTCTGGATTCAGGGCAGCTCACAGTACAGAGACTGCATTGCTGAGGGTTACCAATGATGTCCTCTTGGCTGCTGACACTGGCTCTCCCTCCATCCTTGTCCTCCTTGACCTCACTGCAGCCTTCGACACTGTGGACCATAGTATCCTCCTCCACCGTCTTCATGTGGAGGTCGGTCTCTGCGACACAGTCCTGGACTGGTTCAAATCTTTCCTCTCCAATAGGCTGGAATGTGTTAGTCTTGGCAACGCCACGTCCCAGACAGTTTGTGTCTCCTGTGGTGTCCCTCAGGGGTCGGTTCTGGGGCCCCTGCTGTTTTCCCTTTACATGCTGCCTTTAGGTCAAATTATTAATCAGTTCAACATTTCTTTTCACTGTTATGCCGACGATACACAGCTTTACATCAGGACTGGAGCATCCTCATCTTCCACCTTGTCATCTCCATCTTCACTCACTGCCCTCTCTGCCTGCCTGGAGGCAATTAGGGCATGGATGAATCAGAACTTTCTTCAATTAAACTGCTCCAAGACTGAGGCCATACTGATTGGCACCCCTCACCAGGTACAAACATCTCCTATAACAACACTTTCCTTTTCTGGACAAGACATCCCCCTCTCCACCTCTGTTACTAATCTTGGAATAAAAATGGACTCCAATCTTACATTTGAAAATCACATTAAGCATCTGTTTAAAACTTGCTTCTTCCATCTTCGAAACATCTCCAGACTTCGCCCATCCCTAACTTTTTCCGATGCTGAGAAGCTCGTCCATGCTTTTGTCTCCTCCAGGCTCGACTACTGCAACTCCCTGTTTATTGGAATCCCTGGCAAAAACCTTCAGAAACTTCAATATATTCAAAACAGTGCAGCAAGGATCTTGTTGAGAGTTCGTAAATTTGAACATATTACGCCCATTCTCCATAACCTTCATTGGCTTCCTGTCGCCTACAGAATTCAGTACAAAACTGCTCTCATTACACATCAATGCTTACACGGAACTTCACCAGATTATCTGAAGGATATTCTTATTCCATACTCATCCACCCGTTCGCTGCGGTCACAGAACAGCAATCTCCTTCACATTCCGAGAACCAAATTAAGGACCATGGGAGACCGGGCTTTCAGTGTGGCTGCCCCCCGCCTGTGGAACTCTCTTCCTGACTGTCTAAGAGCCCCACAGTCTGTGGTTGACTTTAAGAGCGGCTTGAAGACCTTTCTTTTCGACCAAGCATACTCTACCTCCTCATGATTCTACTTTTGATCTTAGCTGATATTGTTATTGATTTTAATTGTTTTATTATTTGTTTTATTGACATTTAATTCTGTTGCTCCTTGTAGCACTTTGAGATTTTCATTAATGAAAAGTGCGTTATAAATTGAATTCATTATTATTATTATTATTAAGGATCTAAGATGTATGCTAAATAATAATAATGTAATATAATACAGTATATTAAACAGCAACATGAACAACTCTACCCTTGTTTACTTTCTGAGTTCACCCATAGTTTAGGAAATCCACTACAGGGTGTCTAGATGTTACATGCTAATATATAGTAGGCATAGTAAATAAAATATATTTTTTAATTTCTTTATCAAAATGTTATACCACCTCCATGATAAGTTCTCTTTTAATTACCTTGCATGCCTGCACAACTCGATCTGTTTGTGTGCAGGAGCTCTGTTAGCACTGGTGCGTAAAAGGCATTTAGAGTAAAGGAACAAAAAAGAAACAGAAACAAAACAAAACAACAACAAAAAACAACAACAACATCATTGATAATTTATTACTCTGAACAGCTGTGTTCAGCTCAATTGTAAGAAGCAAGGTACATGGATCTGGAGATTAAAAAATAAAACGGCAGCTGTGAGGAATAGCTGAATAACCTTTCCTTTGAAGCAAACAAGTCCTCAGTGCTGTTTCACAGCATGTCAGCAGACTTATGGTGCTGAATTTAATGGAGGTTTTGCTGCACTGATTTTTATCCTTTCACTGGTCTGTTTGATCACGCGGAACCTCACAACAGCTAGCAGCTAAAAATTCCACTTGTTGAAGACATTATTTCTTATTACCTTTTATGTGAGGGAATATGAGACGGTGCTGAGAAGGCCAAAGGAAACAAAAAAAAATGCATGCAACATATTTCTGTGTGGTGCATTCCTCTGCATGTTTCCTGCACATCTGCAGTTACCAAGGCAACATACCCCTTAATTCGGCAAGGGAAATCAGATATCCGAACAACTGCTGTCTTTGCCCACCCTGCCCCACCTTCTTCTTACCCAGTGCCACAAATTCCACCCCTCCATGTTTTCTGTCTCTCTGCAGCAGATGAAACCTTAAGTGGGGGTTTAATGAAATCTCAGGGATTGTCCTGTGGCTTCATGACTCAGGCTCTCTTCGTGTGGGGTGGTCCTCCACTTTCAACAGCGAGCTGAAGCGAAGAAGTGCAGTTGCTAATTGCACGACCTGAGGACAAGCAACGGGAAATAAAAAGGAGCGAGGTAGAAAATGAACACGGATTTAAAAAAGAAAAAGAAAAACAAAGGCAAAGCAGCACATGTTTCGAAGGTCACATTTGTCAACTAAGGAGATGCTCATGCATAACTAAGTATTTCCTTTTGTGCAACCAATGGCCCTAGCAACAGCCAGGAAATTGATTGTGAAAATTAATATTTAACTCAAGTCAATTTAGCACATTGGAAGTTGGTAAAGTTGCCTTGGATCACTGAAGCGCATTAATTAGACGCTTCCAAGACTGAGCAGCATTATATATATANGGAGGTTGAGGAGCATCAAATGTAGAACCACTAGACTGAGGAACAGCTTCTACCCTGAGGCTGTTAGACTCATGAATAAATAAATAATAAGAATAAACACTGCAAAATGTCACATCATGTTGATACTGATCTGTTTCTTGTTGCTGCGTTCATCTGTGACCATCTGCTCATAATGACTCATGTTCGTGCTGCTGTTTATAATGATGTTTTTCTACTACATTAGGGCTTAGTGTATTACTAGCTGATGTCTCTCTTAGTTAATCCTAGATGTTATTATTGTTTTTCTCTTGCATTTGTTGTTGGATGTAACTGGGACCCTGTGTACATAATCTCGTTTTCAACACATGTACTACATGCGGTGCAAATGACAATAAATTCTCTCTGACTCTGACTCTCTGATTTTCTTTTTCTTTGCAGAGAGGTAAAGATTGCAGTTATACAATGCATTTCATTGATGATAACAAAGATAACGTTACTATCTCTGATATATATCATACTACTTCCGGGGGTGAACGCATGCGCATCTCGCTGCAGCTGCTCCTCGTACTTTTTTCTTGTTTTATTTTATTCAATACTTTCTGCTGTTTTTTCACCGATCCTTGCCTGGTCATTTCTACTCATCATCAAACATGGATTTTACTTGGATTTACCTGCTGCCTGCTCTCGTTTGGACTCTGCTGCTTCTCATCCAATACCACCCAGCGTCTGGTCTGCTCCATTATTCGGCCGTGGAGCTACTTCGTCTTCGTTTCCTACCGGCCGTCCCGCCTGTGCTCCCTCTGGAGGAAATTGCCTTCTTTCCTCGTCGGAGATACATCCACCGGGGCTCGCGCCGTCGACTGAACGCTGACAAGGCTCATCCCATAACCTCCATCTGGTCTGACTCTCGCCATTCTTCACGCCGCAACGCTCGGTCAGCTAACAGCAGCAGCACGTTAGCCAACCTAGCTCGGTCGGCTAACGCTCCGGTCACTACCTCCGCCTCCTCCGTGAAGTTTGGACTTCTGAACGTTCGCTCCCTCACGGGCAAAGGTCAGCTTGTTCACGATCTAATATCTGACCGAAAACTGGATTTCATCTGCTTAACAGAAACGTGGCAACAACAAAATGACTTTTTTCATCTGAACGAGTCTACCCCACCGGGGTTTGTTTACACCGCAAAGGCCTGCGCCTCAGGCAAAGGGGGAGGTCTCGCAATGATTCACCGCGAGACCTGGAAGGTCCCTCCGGTTCACATACACCCCTATTCCTCCTTTGAGTGCACTGCTTGCCTGCTGGCTGGACCCATCCCAACTGTTGTTGCCACTCTTTACCGCCCTCCAAAAGTGAACAGCTCATTCATGAATGACTTTGCTGCATTAATGGCCCATTTAACAGCTCTTTCACCCAATGTTATCCTGCATGGTGATTTCAACGTTCATTTTGATGATGAAAACAACCCCCTCACCAGAGACTTCACATCTTGCCTGGACAGCTGTGGCCTTCAACAATTCATCGACTTTCCAACACACAAGATGGGCCACACTCTGGATTTACTCTGCTGCACCGGACTTTCTCCTCTTAACTGTTCTTCTGATGAACTTCCATTTACTGATCACCTGATGATTTCATTCACTGTTAATCTTAAATTTTCCTCAGATAAACCTCAACGCACTCTTTCCTTCCGTAATATCAAGAATATCAACCACGACACTCTCTTATCTCATATTAATGTTACCCTCTCCACCTTCAGCTCCTCCAACCCAGATGATCTTGTCACATTATATAAAACCAGCCTAACCAACATCCTTAACTCTGTTGCTCCCCTGAAAACCCGGACTGTTTCCTTCTCCAACTGCACCCTGGTTCACTCCAGCACTCCGCTCCCTGAAAACAAAAGGTCGGCGGCTAGAGCGTCTTTATAAAAAATCCGGTCTCACAATTCACAAGGAACTTTATGCAAACCACCTCATCCATTACAAGAACAGTATTTCTCAAGCCAAATCCAGCTACTTCTCAGACATCATCAGTTCTAATGTTGGTAATTCAAAAACATTGTTCTCTCTCCTCCACCGTTCTGTCTCATCTCCTAACTCCCTGCCCTCTCACATGGTTTCCACAGAATTTTGCAACTCCCTGATGTCATATTTCAATGAAAAGATTATTTCAATTCATAAACACCTTGGACCAAATACTGCCCCCAGCATCCTTGTTGAACTCCCCCCTCCCTCCCTCCCTTTCTCAGTCTTCTCCCTCCCCTCTGCTGATGACATTGCTGACATTATCAGCAAGTCCAAGTCCTCATCCTGTCAACTTGACCCATTCCCCACAGTTCTTGTTAAATCCTGTCTCCCGTCTCTGCTCCCTATCATCACTAATATCATCCACTCCTCCCTAACCTCTGGCATTGTTCCCACAGCCTTCAAATCTGCTGCCATCACCCCCATCATCAAGAAACCAGGTCTTGACTTCACCAACTTCAGTAATCTTCGTCCGATCTCCAATCTGCCCTTCATCTCCAAGATCCTTGAAAAAACTGTTGCTAGTCAACTTCACTCTCACCTGTCCAACAACAACATTTATGAAGAGTTTCAATCTGGATTTCGCCCCCACCATAGCACCGAAACAGCCCTAGTAAAAATCACTAACGACCTTCTTCTTGCTGCTGACTCTGGTCTTCTGTCCATCCTCATTCTTCTTGATCTAAGTTCTGCCTTCGACACCATCTGTCATTCTATCCTCCTCAACAGACTAACCTCCATTGGCATCTCAGGTACCCCGTTAGACTGGTTCACCTCCTATCTCTCTGACCGCACTCAATTCATTCAGCTTAAATCCTTCCGTTCCCAGTCTTCCCCTGTCTCCACGGGTGTCCCCCAAGGCTCTGTCCTCGGACCCCTCCTCTTCATCATTTACCTCCTTCCTCTAGGCCACATCTTCCGCAAACACGGCATCCATTTCCACTGCTATGCTGATGACACGCAGCTCTACTTGTCATCAAAACCTAACTCCACCCACCCGCCCTCCATCCTCACCGACTGTCTCATTGAGCTTAATCACTGGTTTTCTAACAATTTCCTTCAACTAAACAGCAACAAAACAGAAGTCATTCTCGTCGGTACCAAAAACTCTATTTCAAAATCAGAACATCTTCTCGTCCCCCTTAACAACTCTCTGCTATCCCCCTCC
This sequence comes from Garcialebias charrua, assembly GCA_038048925.1. NCBI lineage: Eukaryota > Metazoa > Chordata > Actinopteri > Cyprinodontiformes > Rivulidae > Garcialebias > Garcialebias charrua. The sequence goes on from JBBPBX010008788.1 coordinate 59,505, forward strand.
CCTCAGGTCAAGAGCCTCGGTGTCATCCTCGACACCACTCTCTCCTTCACTTCACACATCAACAATATTACTCGGTCTGCCTATTTCCACCTCCGTAATATTAACCGTCTCCGTCCTTCTCTCACACCCCGCTCCACAGCCATCCTGGTGCACAGTCTTGTGACTTCCCGTATTGACTACTGCAACTCCCTTCTCTACGGCCTCCCCAACAAATCTCTCCACAAGTTACAGATGGTCCAGAACTCAGCTGCCCGTGTCATCACTCAAACCTCCTACTATAACCACATCACTCCTGTCCTGCAGCAGCTCCACTGGCTCCCGGTTAAATCACGCATCATCTTCAAAATTCTACTTCTCACGTTCAAAGCTATCCACAACCTTGCCCCTCCTTATCTATCTGACCTCCTACAAATCTCCATCCCATCACGCTCTCTCAGGTCCTCCTCTTCACTACAACTCCATGTACCCTCTGCCCGCCTCTCCACCATGGGGAGCAGGGCCTTCACCTGCTCTGCCCCTCACCTCTGGAACGCTCTACCGCCCGACCTTCGAAACACCACCTCCCTTTCTCTGTTCAAGACTGCCCTGAAAACACATCTCTTTAGACTAGCTTATCATTAACTTTACTAAATGTATTTTTATCTTCCATTTTATATCCTTTATGTATTTTATATTTCAATTTGTCGCTGATAATTTTTGCTCTGTATTCACTGTGTTGGTTTGTTAAGTGTCCTTGGGTGTCATGAAAGGCGCTTTTAAATAAAATGATTATTATTATTATTATTATTATTATTATTATTATATATATATATATTGCTGCGTACATTAGATTAATTGTTCTGGATAAAGTTTTACAACTTGTACAAGACAATAGCCTATGCTAGGTTATTTAAACATTAGCTTGTTAACTTGACAGACGTAATTAATGACAAGTGGGTTTGAGGATTGAAGAGAATTTATTGTTGATTTTTTTATTTATTTTACAGACCAGTTACTTACAATAAACTTATCATGCTCTGTTCAGCAAAATATGCTACACAGTATTTAGTTGTCCCGTTTCTTGGTTCTACTCTTGGTTGTGCTGAGTCAAGTGAGCAGCATGGCTATGACTTGAAAAGTAGTCTGACGTTTCTGCATTCAGTTTGACCCTGTATGTTTGGACGAGCAGTCCATTATTTATTATATTAGTTTAACTGTGCAGTGGATTGTTGAAGGTTTGATGCCAGGGACAGTGTTACAAAAAGAGCAGCTCTGGGGTTCACACAGTAGCAGCGCAATAGCAGGTGTGTTTGATGAAATGCTTCAGACGTGGAATATTCCCAAAATTTCTGTTCATGTTATGCTCAGAGATGACACTAAATACTGTAGTCCCTCGTTTATTGTGGGGGGTTCCGTTTTCAGTCCCCAACGAAAAGTGAAAAATCTCAAAGTAGGAATAGTAGTACAAGTAGTAAGTAATAATTTATTTTAGTACAGTAGTCTGACTTCATTGTGCCAATTGTAAAGTTTGGTGGAGGGAGGATTATGGTGTGGGGTTGTTTTACAGGAGCTGGGCTTGGTCCTTTAGTTCCAGTGAAAGGAACTCAGACTGTTTCAGCATACCAAGACATTTGGACAATTCCATGCTCCCAACTTTGTGGGAACAGTTTGGAGCTGGCCCCTTCCTCTTCCAACATGACTGTGCACCAGTGCAGATAGCAAGGTCCATAAAGACATGGATGGCAGAGTCTGGTGTGGATGAACTTGACTGGCCTGCACAGTCCTGACCTCAACCCGATAAAATATCTTTGGGATGAATTTGAGCGGCCCCAGTATAGCTCTGCGTTGGGCCGAACGCCGCTCGACGCCGTGCAAACGCCGCGGCACAAGCCTTTGAACGTGGGCGTGAACGCGCCAAGCTCAAATTTTACGGCCGCTTACGTGGGCGCATTGTCTCACAATAAACTGCCCGGCGCCGGACTGTTTTGTATGAGACATAAATGTATTAAATTCCCCTTCTTCATCCTTGATCTGGACTTTTGTTTTTTGCCAAAAGTCAAGTGATCGCTTCCTCGTCCATTGACTCCATGACTATATATGTATGTATATATATATATATGTATGTATGTATGTAGTATATATATATACATAGTATATA
>JBBPBX010008789.1:0-10849 GCA_038048925.1 Garcialebias charrua
AGAACCAGTGAAGGGTGAACTGTATTGTTGTTGCAACCTTGTATTGAAGTAATTTATTGTATTTATTGAAGTAATTTAGTGTTTTGGGGGTTTAAAGGGTTTTTGGGTTTGTTATTTAGTTGGGATAAAATGAATGAAATAATAAACCAAAGAATGTTGAACATGATGTAAATAAATGTTTTTTAAGATGTTTTAAGGTAACTGTAAATAAATTACCATTGTTATTTTTGAACAGTAGTTCCGGATGTTTTAATCGGTGCAAAGCGAACCTGCGTGGCCTTAAAAGTAATAGGTATTCTCTGGGTGAAATTCCCAGGGTGACATTGTTAAACTTAATTTATAGACCCCTTTCACGGCTCGTCATCAACCCTGGAAAAATACCGGAAGTAGCCATCTTGGCGACATAGCTGTTAGCATATGGCTGTTAGCCTCAAAGCTATTGTAGTGGTGCGTCGCGTCTGGTCACACAAAATCAAAAAATGGTGAGTTATTGTCGTGTCCATGGCTGCCACAATCGGTCAGATTGAGAGAAAAGCCTTCTGTTTTACAGATTACCACTCGTGATCACAAATCAAGGTGAAGTAATTCAGCAGTTATCAGAGGAACGTGGACGTCTGTGGCTGCCAGCCTAAACCAGAACTTGGATTGAAAAACACTGAGCAACATCCGAATTTGCTCTGCACACTTTGTGTCAGGTAATATATTTCTTCCATGGGACATGAGAAATAGAAAATATTGTGGGGGGCCGGGCGAAATGACATAATTCAATACTGCATATTAATAGTATTTCTTTATTAAAAGCAGTAAATATCATTGTTTAGACAAACTGGTAAAAGTATTAGTTATGATTAATCAACAAAATAAAAAGCATGAGTGGACATTTTTGAGGGCTAACGTTGTCTTGTGACTTGACAACAATTCAATCATGCACATTGCGCATGTCTTGATTTACATATTGCATCATTTTGTACGTGAATTTTAAAAAGACATCAAAATTAAAGCAATGCAGTCCACAAATGAGGTAAAATTAGAAACTATGTTTTTGTTGTAACTCCCCTTACGGGGGCCGGTCAGAGTCAACCAAAGGGCCGCATGTGGCCCTGGGGCCTTACAATGCCCAGGTCTGGTATAGATGATGCTATTTACAGAGTCTGTTAGTCTACACATACATCTGTACATAAGGTTACGAAGCACAGCTGCACAAGTTGGTACATTGGTATTTGCAAACATCTGGCTGGCACTACTCCATCGCGGCACCTTAAGCAGCATCCTCATGCCATCATTGTATGCCACCTGTAGTTTATGCATACTGCTCTTTCTGTAATGCCGCCACAGGTGTGCAGTGTACATTGGGGTACAATATGTTTTGAAGAGTGCAGTTTTTACAGACACTGAGCACATAGAGAACCTCCGAAGAAGCACATTAGCTTGTACATATTGCATACAACGCTGCCTGTAAATGTCCCTGTCATCAGACAGGTCAGCGGTTATGTAATGTCCCAAGTATTTCACCTCCTCACTGACTTGGAGGATGTTGCCAGACAGAGTGAAGTCAGGGAAAGATAATTTAGTGTCCTCTTTGCTCCTGATAATCATGATGATACTTTTTATTGCATTATATTTGATATCAAAGTCCAATCCATACTGAGAGCAAACTCTTAACAGTTGCTGCAGACCAGCACTATATGGACAGAATATCACAAGATCGTCAGCATACATTAGGTGGTTGATGGTTCTATTACCAACCCAACAGCCAGTCCTACATTGATTCAGCAGTTTAGATAAATCATCCATATACACGTTAAAAAAGCAAGGAGACAAAATGCTGCCTTGTCGCACACCATTACTCACATAAAAAGACGATGAAACAGATTTTCCCCATTTTACACACATAGACTGGTGAGCATACCAATACACTAAGATTCTTAAAAGATATTTTGGTACTCCTCTTTCATGCAATTTATAAAACAATTTCCCATGATTTACATAATCAAACGCTTTTGAAGCATCTATAAAACACGTAAAAATTGTGGTATTATGCCTATTGTATAGATCCAAGATCTCCTTGAGAGCAAAAATGCACATATCAGTGCCAAGGTTTGGTTTGAAGCCAAACTGATTATCGGATGTCAGGAGAAACTTCTCCATTCTGTTTAACATAGCTCTCTCCAAGACCTTTGATAAAGTACTGGCTAGAGCTATAGGTCGATAGTTGTCTTTGCTATTTATCTTACCAGCCATATTCTTAACAATAAATGGTAAATGGAGCTTATTTATATAGCGCTTTCCAGCCCCCTGTGAGGAGCCCCAAAGCGCTTTACAATACCAACCATCCACCCATTCATTCAGACATTCATACACCGGTAGTGGTAGCCTGCCTTGCAAGGCGCCATCCAGACCTACCGGGAGCAACTCCGGGTTAAGTGTCTTGCCCAGGGACACAACGACACATGATGGGCGGATGCGGGATTCGAACCTCCAACCTTCCGATCAGGGGTCGACTGCCATTACCACTACACCACGGTCGCCCAATAGGCACTAAATACAACAGGCAAATAGGCAACAATAGGCACTAAAATCACAGACAGTATAGAATCTGGTAAAATGCCATGAATTAAAACCCCAGTGAAACAAATGGCTAGCAAAGGAAAAAGTTTCCTGCTTGCAAATTTTAAATGCTCTGCGGATATCTTATGCCTTATTATTTTTCAGCTTCATAACAATATCCACAACTTCTTGTGCAGAAATAGTAACATCTTCATGTTTGTCTATGTCGTTCATCACAAAGGGATTACTTTTACTACGGTTAAACAGTTCATGATAGTGTTCCTTCCATAATTGCATAATTTCATCTGGTCCATTTGCACCATCAATGTTTGTTGGCAAGGAGGTTTTTACATTATTGACTCTTTTAATTTCTTTCCAAAATTCAGTAGGACTGTTATGTTGTAATTTCATTGCAAGTGACTCAGATTTAAGTGTGTTTTCATTCCTCTTAATAAATTGTAAAACATATTTAAAATTAGCATTTGTCCTCTTCTTAAAGTCAAATACTGGACCATGTGTAGGCTTGCCTGATTCAGCCCACAGTTTAAAAACCCTTCTGGCTTCAGCATGAAGTTCTTTTGCACATTCATTCCACCCTGGCTTGGCTTGGTGCTTTTTAATTTTGTACAAAGATCTACTTGAGATAAGAAGTGATTTTACCACTTCCTCATATAGTGATCACAACTCTGTGCCATGTTGCATAGTTTTGCAGTTCATGTCAGAACATCTCACTGCACTTTTTGGCAAAACAATATTATTCAACAAGGTTTCAGACTGGGTGCAGTAGAGATTAAAGGAGAAATGTAATCAAATCTGAAAAAATTGATATAACAAGAATTTCATATAGTAAACAACACACATAAACATACTTAGTATGCTTTTTTCAAGTCAGTAGCTTAAAGAAATAGTTTTTTACATTTTTCCTGCTACATGCCGAAGTGCAGTGATTTCTGTAGTCATTTTCTGGACGCACTTTTATGACACAATTAAGACCTCCTTTGCTATCTTACAATAACACTGAAGCTATAAACCCATCATTACTGTCCTCCTGTCTGTCATTTAAAATGGAAGCAGAAGACTTTTTTGAATCTGAAGGATATCACTTTAGTTTGTCAAAAACAGTTTGGTGATTTAGTGCATTAATGGGCATTTCTATCCTGGAAATACGAATAGCCGTGCGTTAGCCGCCGCATGCTAACGTTAGCATGCTAGCGCCGTATGCTAACGTGGAAGTGGGGGTGTTGAAAATGTCCTGAAACAGTTACCAATGTCTTGTTAAGCTCTGTCTTCCCCAGAACATAGTAGGATCTAAAATGATTTTTAAAGATGAAGGAGCAAGTTGAAACATGCTGTCTCCCTCCTTGCTAGCAGGCTCCATTGGGAGCTGCCTGGCTAACTAACTACGGTGGCCCTACACGGCCAAAATTCTACAGCGGCCGAATGCACAGGAGCGGTAAAAATACAATATAAAATTTAAAAAAAGTTTTAAAATCGATTTTGGGGCTTTTAGAATCGATTCTGAATCGCCAGGACTAAGAATCTTGATTCTTTAAAAAATAGATTTTTTTTGCTGCATCCCTAATTGCTACACACTGAAACCTTTTTGTCCACAACTAGATACACACACTAATATTACTGTATGAGGGACGACCATTGCACTGCCTACGTCATATTCAGGGGACGGAGAGCAGGCAGGGGGAGGGGGGTCAAAAACACCAGATGAGAATTTTTTCACTTTGCAAAGTCTAAATTTGAGTTAGGATGACATTTTTGACTTGTGAAAATTTCTCAACAAGCTTATTTTATGCTTTTCATTAGACTACTATTAGCTTAAAAACACTTTTCATTTCTCCTTTAAGCTCTTGCTCAGTCAGATTGTCCCAATTTATTTTTCTTTCTGGCCTGTCATTGTTCTCAGGCAAAAGGGCTGGTAGATTGCCCATATCTATAGACAAGGAGACAGGGATATGATCAGATGTTGCAAATTCATAATTAATCCTGATGGTCTTTAAAGAGTTATGTGCATCCTCCGTGCAGATACAGTGGTCCAACCACGATGTTGTGTGCCACGCCTCACTAATGTAAGTGTAGCTATCTACAGGCAAGAGCACTTCACTGGAGAGGATCAACTTATTGCTGGAACAAAATTGCTTTAAGTGATTGGCAAATAATGACTTACAATCTGTCACGTCAGCATTCATATCCCCCACAATAAAAAAACAAGTGGATGGATTGTCCTGAATAAATGACACAATATATTCCAGCCTGTTAAGATATTCATCTTCATTCTCTGGACTTTAATAAGATGTATACATATTCAGTATAATGAACTTTTTATCCCTGCAGCTGAACTCTATTCCTATAGCCCAGTCAACATCCAGTCTAATCACTTTAATCAACTATAGTTTTGCGAAATTTAACTTTTGCATAATTTTTGATAACTTTAGTTTTGTTCTGCTTGTTTTGCATTTAGCAAGTTGCTTTTCTTGATATCAGACAAGCTAACTGGTAATTTTACAAAAAACAAACAAAAAAAAGCAAAAGAACAAAGTAAATTTTTGGAAAGGTGAATTTAGACTTTTATTTGACCTTTATATGAATGAACTCCGATCAGTGGTGGGATGTAACTAAGTACAAGTACTTTTTTACTGTACTTAAGTACATTTTTCATGTATCTGTACTTTACTTAAGTAGAATTAAAAGTGGGTACTTTTACTCCACTACATTTGACATGAAGTATCTGTACTTTCTACTACACTACATTTCTATAATGTGTTGAGTTACAAGTTACATTCATGTTGCAGCTTTTTGATTTGTCGTTAGTTTGAAAGTAACTGATGTCGACAGGGGAGTTGGTCCATTGAATCACTGCAAAGTGGACAGGTAACATTAGACCTGCCTTCAATAAGAGCTGGACCAGTGACGTATATTCATATAAACGTATAAACGTCATTGAGCAGGGAGAACCCACAGCACCACTAACACACCCACAATGGATTCCACCACAGAGATTCAGCCAGAAGATACACACCATCCATGGCCTTATTGAAATATTATTGAAATACTATTGAAAGACTATTCAGTACAGCAGGACAGATTCTCTCCCAAAAGAGCCAGAATGGACTCAAAAAACTTTGAAAACCAACTTCTTCTGAACTTGAACAAGAAATTCTTGCTGCAATATTAAAATGTGTCAGTTCATGGGATGTTAAGAGACAAGAGATGTCTCCAACTGTCTTGACACTCGGGTCCAGGTTTTGAAAATGGTGTCTGGAAGTTAAAATATTGTTCACTATTGACCCATTACAAGATTGACTACACAGTATTTTAACTATTATAATAATAATCATAATAATCATGATAATCATTCATTGATGACAAACTGACATGGAAACAACACATGAATTCTGTAAGAATAAAAATAGCTAAATCAATTGCAGTACTGTACAAAGTCAGAGACCTATTGAATGATAAAGCTCTGTATTTGTTGTATAACACAATCATTGTTCCACACTTAATCTATTGTATTGATGTTTGGGGGAATGCGTGTAAAACAATCACAAAGCCTATTTTTGTATTACAGAAAAGAGCCGTAAGAATTATCACTAGAAAGCATTACCGTCATCCATCAAGTACATTATTTTATCAACTAAAGTTATTGAAGTTCCATGATTTGGTAGACTATAATATTTTATCAGTTATGTATAGAGCTCAAAATAATGCATTACCTTTAAATATCCAAATGCATTTTGTTAAAAGACAAAGTTGTTATAATCTTAAGGGGACAGAGATGTTTGTAAAACCACAATTCAGAACTAGTTTGAAGGGACGTTCTACCTCAATCCAGGGAATTAGATTATGGAATGGCTTGGAGAATGTAGTTAAAAATGCCAAGTCAATGTTTACATTTAAGAAAATGATCAAAACGAATGTGTTAAAAAAATATATGAAATAGCGTAATGTGTATTGTATTAGTTAGAAAATTAGAAAGAGTTAGTCATTTTGTACTGTTGGTTGAAGATTATTATTGTTTAATCTGATTGTTGGAAAAAAGGGGCAGATATAATAAGATTTATTCTTCTTTCTGCTACCTTTCATTTTTTTATATTTTGTACATTATCATTTATGGGATTGTCTTGTATTGTTTCTTTTGTAAAAAAAAAAGAACAAATTTAATAAACATATGCCGACGATACACAGCTTTACATCAGGACTGGAGCATCCTCTTCTTCCACCTTGTCATCTCCATCTTCACTCCTGCCCTCTCTGCCTGCCTGGAGGCAATAAGGGCATGGATGAATCAGAACTTTCTTCAATTAAACTGCTCCAAGACCGAGGCCATACTGATTGGCACCCCTCACCAGGTACAGACATCTACTATAACAACACTTTCCTTTTCTGGACAAGACATCCCCCTCTCCACCTCTGTTACTAATCTTGGAATAAAAATGGACTCCAATCTTACATTTGAAAATCACATTAAGCTTCTGTTTAAAACTTGCTTCTTCCATCTTCGAAACATCTCCAGACTTCGCCCATCCCTAACTTTTTCCGATGCTGAGAAGCTCGTCCATGCTTTTGTCTCCTCCAGGCTCGACTACTGCAACTCCCTGTTTATTGGAATCCCTGGCAAAAACCTTCAGAAACTTCAATATATTCAAAACAGTGCAGCAAGGATCTTGTTGAGAGTTCGTAAATTTGAACATATTACGCCCATTCTCCATAACCTTCATTGGCTTCCTGTCACCTACAGAATTCAGTACAAAACTGCTCTCATTACACATCAATGCTTACATGGAACTTCACCAGATTATCTGAAGGATATTCTTATTCCATACTCATCCACCCGGTCGCTGCGGTCACAGAACAGTAATCTCCTTCACATTCCGAGAACCAAATTAAGGACCATGGGAGACCGGGCTTTCAGTGTGGCTGCCCCCCGCCTGTGGAACTCTCTTCCTGACTGCCTGAGAGCCCCACAGTCACTGGTTGACTTTAAGAGCGGCTTGAAGACCTTTCTTTTCAACCGAGCATACTCTACCTCCTCATGATTCTACTTTTGATCTTAGTTGATACTGTTATTGATTTTACTTGTTTTATTATTTGTTTTATTGACATTTAATTCTGTTGCACCTTGTAGCACTTTGAGATTTTCATTAATGAAAAGTGCGTTATAAATTGAATTCATTATTATTATTATTATTATTATTAATAAACATAAACATAAACTAGAGTTGAAGACAAACTGGAGTTGAAATGATCAGTGTCTGTTCCTTTGTTAGGTCTAATGCTCCTTTTTCCAGGCAGATAACTTTTACTTAAATGTGTTTACTGCAGTTAAAATGACACATTGGTTTTACTTTGTGTTAAGTAAAAACTTTCAAAGGTAAAATCATTCATCTTTCTTATTTTGCTTAATGACATTTAACTCTGTCATCCCTGAAATTCTGACGCACAGAATCACAAGTCCAAGTTAGAACTGTGTCACAGAGTAAACACGATAAAAATGTATTATCTGCAGCATTGTTCATTAAAACAAAACTATTAATATATTACAAAAAATATACATAGCCTACAGTAGGCACACTTGATATTGTTGCATTAGGTAATACATTCAGCAAGTACTTTTACTTTAATACTTTAAGTATTTTTAAAAGCAAGTACTTATTTATTTTGACTTAAGAAAAAACCTTAATATAGTACTTCTACTTTTACTAGAGTGCATTTTTGTCTGTTAATTTGTACTTTTACTTAAGTACAGTGTTTGAGTACTTTCTCCACCACTGACTAGGATGAAGTACCAGTAAAAATAATAATAAACCATTTATTGTTTTTTTTTTCACATGTGCTGTAATAAAAGTAACAGCCACTTACTGAAAAATAAACTGCAGAATTGATTAAGTTAGATATTTTGCTAACAGATAGACAAACGTACACACAGACATTGTGATGGGCAAAAAAAGGATAATTTTTATATCTGCAACATAAAACATAAAATAAACTTTCTTTTTATAATTTCAACATTTGTGTTAAAATGTCAGCGAGGAGAAAAGTGAGATTGTTGGTTCGTTTGCAGAAAAGATAAAAGAGTTGATTGATTTCCAAAGAGTTAAACAATCATCTTATAATTCAATCAACCAACTGGAAAAGAGCCGGGACACGTCAAGGAGCTGATTGTTTGTGCCTTTGTTTAGCATTTGTGTCTCTAATCATCATCAATCTGCTGAAACAGATGCTCTGAGTGAATCTTCTTTCTGTGTTTCTGCAGAAAATGTAAAATAAATAGAAAAATAAACAACTGGGCTCCAGTTTCTGCAGCAGCTCTTGTTCCTGATGAATAAAGTCGGAACACGTGAGTCATAAATAACTTTTTAGTTTATTCTGGATTGTGGTGAACCTCCAGCTCTTCCCCTCCTCCACCCCTGACGGGAAACCCAGGATTACACAATCGTCCCCCCAGGTCCATCACAGCCCCACCCAGACCAGCCTCAGGTCCTGGGGGTATATAAATGATCCTGCAGCTTCATGAAGAGCAGATCCATCCCTGCACTGAAACACTTTGACTTCAACTGAACAGAACCCCATTGATTTTATCCAAGAGTTAAGAAAACCTAAATATTTACAAGAACAGGTAAGAATTTTTTTTTTGCTTGTTTTATTCATAAACTCAATTAATGTTTGTCTTTAAATCTGAGAGTTTTATTTTGATCATAAACAAGTTAACTTTAAAAGAATAATGTTTTAATTTCACTTGTGTACCTGCTCATTAAAGGTGCAGTATGCAGTTTCTGTAGAACTGCAGCAGTTAGAAATATTTTCAACAGGCAAAGCATTCTGATCCCTCCCCCTCAGAGCCATATGTGGCTCTGCCCCCTTGTGGTCTGTTGAATTTCAAATTCAAGCTCTGTTTTTATTGGCTGATTCAAATTCAAGCTCTGTTTTTATTGGCTGGTTACAAACTCTGTTTTTATTGGCTGGAAAATGGCGGGTCACCTTTTCTTTTTAGAAATGCTTATTTACCACCTGGAGAAGCAAGGGGACAATATTTTTTTTTAATTTTTTTTCAGAGATTACCTGGCTAACATCAGTCTGTCAGGAGGTAGTGACAGAGTGAAGAAATATGTTCATAAAAAAAGCTACATACTGCAGCTTTAACAGTCTTTTTTTTCTGCACAGACGATAATCAGAGATGGAGCTTCTGAAAATCGCCCTCTTTGTTGTTCTTCTGACAACAATTTCAGCTAAACCGGTAAGATTAACTTTAAAACACTTAAAACTTCTGTTATTTTTAAATTCTTAACCTCAAATTGTCATTTAACTTTAGGACAAGAAGTGTTTGTCAGTGAAAAGCTGACCTCCTATCATAACTGCTTAGAAATATCATTTTAAATACTTTTTCCCTACAATAAAATTCATTCATTCATCCAACCTTTATTTATACAGGTTATTCTAGTCAATCGTAAAAAAAAAAATNGCAGCCGTCCGGTAAAAGTTCAACAAAAACACTGGAGTCATCAGCCTCGACCCAGGTCTCTGTGATGCAGAGCAAATCCAAATGATGGGAACTGAAAAAGTCCCGCAGGATGAAAGTTTTGTATGTTACAGACCTGGCGTTCACCAGGCCAATCCTGACAGAAACCGCAGCCTGTAATATGACAGGCGCTAGGACCCGGGGCTAATCTGACAGGCGCTAGGACCCGGGGCAGCGTCTTCAGGCTCTGCAGGTTCACTCCATAGATATCATATATACACTAGATAACCCATAGCTTGCTCCGGCGCAGGATTTAGGGCAGCCATCTTGGCGCTGTCGTCCGCTCCACTCAGCCTTATATATTTGGCTGGCACAATAAAGTATCAGCGCATTTAATCAATCATAACACGCTGAATAGTAATGCTATTGTCACATATTTAAATTTTAGGCATACAGCAATTAAAACTGCATGTATAGGAACGTATAGTTTAGCATATTTAAATAATTTTGGTGGAATACAAAACTGTACTGTTTAGCAAGATACAACCAAAGATGCAATTTATTCACACACACATTATGTATACATATTCAGATACTGTATAATACATATATATTCAGATAAGCATATATATAACTATATAAATACATACTATATAACTATATATAGAACTATATATATAAATATATATATATATATATATATATATATATATATATATATATATATATATATATATATATATATATATATATATATATATATATATATATATATATATATATATATATATATATATATATATATATATATATATATATATATATAATATA
>JBBPBX010008789.1:25542-37764 GCA_038048925.1 Garcialebias charrua
GCACCTGTTATGGCAAAGAACAGGTGGAGCTTCTGCGTTCGTGATCTCACATCTCAGCCGATATCATCAGTGTGTGCACGCATAGATTCCATCTTTGTGCCAAGATACGGCGCGTGTGTGTTGACTGCTGAGTTAAGCCTCTGATTGAGAAACAAGCCACAACAGCAACATGCTTTGCTGTTTCCCCCCAGCATCTGTCCCGAGCAGCATGGGGCCTGGAAGCGTGAAGTGGGGGGGGAGGAGGAAGGCACTGAGAGGTGGCTTCCCTTCATCTGTCCTTCCTCCCTTCTTCTTATTCTGGAGTTGGAAAGAACCTCTTTCTCCCTTTCCCGTCTCAGTAGGACTGCTTTCAGTCTTCTATCATTTGGGAGTCAACGCGGGGTCACATCGCAACACGATGCGCTCTGCTGTGAGTTTAGCAGCAGACATACCAGCTCCCCGCTACTTCCTCTGCACACAACAGCTTCTCTCAGAAACACTGGTAAATCCCTGAAAGTAGATAGTGGTGATAATCTCTGAAATGCAGAGTTTAAATGTTATCAGTTTATGAACTATATTTGACACTACAACACATAATTAAGGCTAGTTGACTTGATTTTCACCTGCTGTTGAAAGGTATGTGTCGTGGAAAAAAAGGGATTCCCAAAACAACCAGGTGTAAGCTACATCAGATTTATTACAAAGCTTTGGAGAACAGCCAGCAATCACAGAGCAATGTATTTACAAGTACTGTACAACTTATCAATGCTTTCACCAGTCTGAGGATCTGACCCGTTCTGACTTGCTGAACAGAAAAAAAATATGTTATGTAGAACTTCCAAACTTTTGTAAAACTTCCTTTGGTACAAAACAAAGCATCAAAAAGTGAAAAAGAAATACAACGTCAACAAGATCCAAAAGAAATATAGTAAAAAAAACACGGTAGAATATAACAGTGCTAGTAGGATGTGTGCATGTTTGTTTGTAGCATAAGCAAATTATGCTCAGCAACTCAAAAATATCACCCAACAGATGCAGATACTGTATTCGTTATTCAATGCTGGAACCTATCGGGGGGGTGGGGGTCTGGGGTTATCCCCCAGAAAATTTGAATAAATTAGATGTGATTTCTTGTATATTGGTGTATTTTAACAAGTTGTTAAACATCTACCGTATTTTCTGGAATATAGGTTGCAGCTGAACATCGGTCGCATTGTCCAATTATTGCCAAAGAATTGGAAAAATCCATATATAGGTCGCACCTGAATATAGGTCGCACCTACGTCAAAATGTGGACCGTGTTTAGCTCTGCTGCAAATGTCTGCCACAGGAGCGCACAGCAAGGCTTTTAAGAAGATTAACACTTAAAAACAATTATTTGTTTGATAAAAATTATAGCAAATATGTGTCTGAGCTGAACTTTTCTTTAATAAATGAATAATTTTAGCAGGATAAACACCTAAAAAAATATATTTGTTAGCTGACATTATTGTAAGAGTGTGTCTCAGTTTAATTTTTGTTAATAAATGATTACAAATCAGCTTATTTTATAAAAAGCCATAAATAGGTCGCACCTGAATATAGGTCGCAGGGCATGCAAAAATGATAAAAAGCTGCAACCTATATTCTGGAAAATACGGTACATTTACCTACATTTGTAAAAACTCCCCTCCTGTCAAACATCTTACCCCCTCCCCCTTACTTGACGGTTCTGAGCCCGACACTGTTCCTGCTCATATTTGTCCAACTCCACATGTGAAACTCTTTTAGGAGAGGAGATTTTTAAAGGGTAGACGCGGAAATGCTACTTGAAGAGGCAGATGTATGCTCAAAAGTGTCTGTTGTGTTTAAAATGAGTGTTTATGTAATTATTTTCAGTTTACATATCCAATATAAGTTTTATTTGTTCAAGACAGTCATTTTTGTTCATAACTTTCTTATTAGTAAGCCTGAGAGTTACTGGATCCAAGCAAGCAGTTACTGGAATGCATCTTGTCAAAATTTTAAAAAAGCGTTCCCGGATCCTGTTCTGGCAGGATCCAGCTCAAATTAAGCCCTATATTCAGGTATAATCTGCTACAATAGTAGCTGGGACTGGTCCCCAAATTATTCTGAAAGCTAACTAATCATCTGTTGTCATATGTGCTCTGCTGGGAAGTTGTTTTCATCCCAACTGTGGAAAAGCTAAACTTTTACAGAAACTCATGAGTAAATATAAATCAATCAATCAATCAATTAAACTGGTAAGTGTGCAATTGTTGATTTAATCATTCAAAGGAACTAAAAGAGCAACCACAAACTTTTGTATTCTTCCATGAAAATTAGTGTCTTTTCTGTGAGCACATGGTATTTGTTAATTCGTAATAGTATAAATAGTAGATCCTGTTTCCATAATTTGACAAGCTCGAAAGTAAAAGCTTGATTGCACTTTGAAGTCGTAACATTCAGAAAGTTTTGGGAGTCAATTCTGTCACACGCACGCACAGACTCTAGTACTTTTCACTGTTGTTCATCAGCATGCACAGTTTAATCAAACCTCGATTGTTTATCTAATTCGGTTCCAATTGTTTGTGTGCAGCAACTATTTGAAGTGCCAAAAGTGACAGAACTTCATGGAAACATTAGAAATGAGTCAACATTTCTAAAAGTACACCAAAACTGAAAGGAAAAAAACCAACAACAGCAAGATTCCTAAAAATGCAATGCATTAAAATAGACTGTATCGTTCCTTAAAAAGATGCAGAAGTGGTGGTGCAGAGGTTAGAGAAGATGGGCCAGTCGGAAGGTTGCCGGTTCAACTCCCAGTATTGACAACATCAAAATGTGGGTGGGAAAGGTGAAGCATCTGCAACTTCCTCCACCCTTATTTGCCCATGGGCCCTTGAGCAAGGTCCTTAACTCCCAGCATCTGTTGCCCCGTGTGCCCTAGATATCCGCTCTTTGCTCCACACAGAAGGCTGTGGTAGCTCAGTGGTTTGTGATTGTGTCAGGAAGGGTATCTGGTGTAAAAAAAAATGTACGAATGAATGCAGCAACATGAAACAGATCAGCAGCAACATGAAACAGATCAGCAGCAACATGAAACAGATCAGCAGCAACATGAAACAGATCAGCAGCAACATGAAACAGATCAGCAGCAACATGAAACAGATCAGCAGCAACATGAAACAGATCAGCAGCAACATGAAACAGATCAGCAGCAACATGAAACAGATCAGCAGCAACATGAAACAGATCAGCAGCAACATGAAACAGATCAGCAGCAACATGAAACAGATCAGCAGCAACATGAAACAGATCAGCAGCAACATGAAACAGATCAGCAGCAACATGAAACAGATCAGCAGCAACATGAAACAGATCAGCAGCAACATGAAACAGATCAGCAGCAACATGAAACAGATCAGCAGCAACATGAAACAGATCAGCAGCAACATGAAACAGATCAGCAGCAACATGAAACAGATCAGCAGCAACATGAAACAGATCAGCAGCAACATGAAACAGATCAGCAGCAACATGAAACAGATCAGCAGCAACATGAAACAGATCAGCAGCAACATGAAACAGATCAGCAGCAACATGAAACAGATCAGCAGCAACATGAAACAGATCAGCAGCAACATGAAACAGATCAGCAGCAACATGAAACAGATCAGCAGCAACATGAAACAGATCAGCAGCAACATGAAACAGATCAGCAGCAACATGAAACAGATCAGCAGCAACATGAAACAGATCAGCAGCAACATGAAACAGATCAGCAGCAACATGAAACAGATCAGCAGCAACATGAAACAGATCAGCAGCAACATGAAACAGATCAGCAGCAACATGAAACAGATCAGCAGCAACATGAAACAGATCAGCAGCAACATGAAACAGATCAGCAGCAACATGAAACAGATCAGCAGCAACATGAAACAGATCAGCAGCAACATGAAACAGATCAGCAGCAACATGAAACAGATCAGCAGCAACATGAAACAGATCAGCAGCAACATGAAACAGATCAGCAGCAACATGAAACAGATCAGCAGCAACATGAAACAGATCAGCAGCAACATGAAACAGATCAGCAGCAACATGAAACAGATCAGCAGCAACATGAAACAGATCAGCAGCAACATGAAACAGATCAGCAGCAACATGAAACAGATCAGCAGCAACATGAAACAGATCAGCAGCAACATGAAACAGATCAGCAGCAACATGAAACAGATCAGCAGCAACATGAAACAGATCAGCAGCAACATGAAACAGATCAGCAGCAACATGAAACAGATCAGCAGCAACATGAAACAGATCAGCAGCAACATGAAACAGATCAGCAGCAACATGAAACAGATCAGCAGCAACATGAAACAGATCAGCAGCAACATGAAACAGATCAGCAGCAACATGAAACAGATCAGCAGCAACATGAAACAGATCAGCAGCAACATGAAACAGATCAGCAGCAACATGAAACAGATCAGCAGCAACATGAAACAGATCAGCAGCAACATGAAACAGATCAGCAGCAACATGAAACAGATCAGCAGCAACATGAAACAGATCAGCAGCAACATGAAACAGATCAGCAGCAACATGATGTGATATTTCACAGTGATTATTCTGGTTAGATATTCATGAGTCTAACAGCCTCAGGGTAGAAGCTGTTCCTCAGTCTAGTGGTTCTACACTTAATGCTCCTTAACCTCCTTCCTGAGGGGAGCAGGGCAAAAAGTGTCTGTGCTGGGTGGGTGGGGTCCTTCATGATGCAGGTGGCCCTCTTCCTGCATCTAGATGTGTCCAACAGACTTCTGTGCAGCCTTCACCAATCTCTGTAAAGCTTTTCTTTCTGCAGCTGTGCAGCTTCCATGCCACATGTTGATGCTGGAGCACAGGATGCTCTCCATTGCACACCTGTAGAAGGAGGGGAGGACTAAGCTTCCCAGGCCAGCTCGTCTCAGTCACCTGATGAAGTCTCTGATGAGCTTTCTTGATCAGGCTGGTGGTGTTGTTGCCCCAGCTGAGATTGTCATTCAGGTACACACCCAAGTACTTGTAGCTGGAGACCACTTCTACCGCAGATAATCCTATGTTTGGGTGGGTGGGAGTGGGTAGCTGTGTTTGTTCCTTCTGAAGTCCACAATCATCTCCTTTGTCTTCTTCACATTGAAGTGAAGGTTATTCTCTTTGCACCAGCTCTCCAGGTGTTCCACCTCCTGCCTGTAGCTGGACTCATGTAGCTGGACTCATTGGGCCTCATGCACGAACCGTTCGTACGCACAGATTTGTTCTTAAACTGTGCGTACGAGTGATTTAGGATCATTTGTGGCATCCAACAATGTTTTCGTATCCTAGGATTTTTTTCAGATACGAACAAAATTTACGTGTGGTCCCGACCTGTCGTATATTTTACGAGGAGTCGGTCTGCTGTCATCCAGACGGCCTTTTCTCCACTAATAACTTTATATTTCGTTATTTAGAAAATATTTTGAGTTTAAAAACAATTAAATGCAACCACACATATTGGTTTAATTAAAGCGGCTTCAACACCCCCCCCCCCACGTCCACCACCTTGCGCCACCCGCGCGTGGCCCCCCGCGCCACTCATGTCGACCACCGTGTGCCACGCAACGCGCCCCCCCGCGCCACCACCTTGCGCCACCCGCGCGTGGCCCCCCGCGCCACTCATGTCGACCACCGTGTGCCACGCAACGCGCCCCCCCGCGCCACTCATGTCGACCACCGTGTGCCACGCAACGCGCCCCCCCGCGCCACGCGCCACTGTCGTGCCACCCCGTGCCACTGTCGGCACACACACACACACACACACACACACACACACACACACACACACACACATACACAGCGCCGCTGCAGAGACAGGGGAGAAAAAAGCGAAACCAGCTTATTCAGTTGTTTCATGTCATTTTTAATATAAACTGCCTGTTGACTGTGGGCGCTCACTGATGTCATCTGTATTCTGTGTGGGTCTGCGCTCAGATCCGGGGCTGACACTATGATCAAAGGCGAGTCAATTTTAATTCGCCAAACGCGTTTGTGTGTTTTCTGACGCATAAAAGCCGGAATGAATGGACACTTCCTGCTCGCGGTGGCAGGAAACTATATCCTTATATGGTGTTTTGAGGGGTGGGAATTATGTAAATAACCTCCCGCGTGCACGAGCAGGTGAATAGAACAGGTGGGATTCATCATTATTTACACAGCTCATATACACACATTTCCTGACGATAGAAGACTTTGTTGGATCTGACGTGGCATGTTCGTACGAACGCTTCGTACGAACAAAAGTAGGAGAAATTTAGGATAAAAATACGAACATTTTCGTGCATGAGGGCCATTGTTTGTGATGCATCCCAACACCGCTGTATCATCTGCAAACTTTATGATATGACAACCTGGATGTGTAGGTACACAGTCTTACGTGAGCAGAATGAACAGGAAAGGTTTCAGCACACAGCCCTGAGGGGCACCAGTGCTGAGGGTTATGGTGGTGGAGGAGAAGTTGTGGATCCTCACAGACTGGTCTGTTTGTTAAGAAGTCTAGGACCCAGTTGCAAACGGAAGGGCTTAGTCCTAGTGTGAGCAGTTTGTCCATCAGGGTTTGGTGGATCATGGTGTTGAAGGCAGACGTGAACTCCACAAAGAGCATATGGACATAGGAGTCCTTCTGCTCCAGGTGGGTGAGAGCAGTGTGGACCACAGAGGAGATGGCATCTTCTATAGATTGATTCTCGCAGTATGCATATTAGTGAAGGTCCTTGTTGATGTTTATGGTTGTTTAATGTGGGTCATGACCAGTTTTTTGCAGCATTTAGCGACTATCGGGGTGAGGGCTACTGGCCAGTAGTCATTCAGACCAGTCACTGTAGAGCTCTTTGGGACTGGTTTGATGGTGGTGGTCTTCAGACAGATGGGAACTGTTGCCAGGGTGAGGAGTTAAAGATGTCAGCCAGCACCTTGCAGAGCTGATTGGCAAATAATTTCAGCACCTTCCCGAGGATGTTGTCTGGGACGGTTTCTTTGTGAGGGTTAATCCTCCTGAAAGTACTCCTCACTTGGGCTGAGGTCATGTTGAGAAGCTCTTCTTCTGGTGGTGAGGTGAGTTTGGTGCTGGGTGGTCTGTTCGGGTCTTCAAAGTGTGCATAGAACTTGTTTAGGTCATCAGGCAGTGATGGATTTCTAGGGCATTGTTCACTCCTGCATTTATAATCTGTTATACACTTAATGCCGCTCCACATGCTGTGTGGGTCTTGTGAGGTGAATTGACCCTGGATCCTCTGTGCATATGTAGCCTTGGCCCTCTTAATGCCAGCAAACAGCTTTTTCCTTGTCCTTCTCAGCTCCTGTGAGTTTCCAGACCTGAAGACAATGTTCCCGGCTTCCATCAGGGTCCGAACCTCTGCATTCAGCCAAGGTTTCCTGTTCGGGTAACTCTTAACATATCTTATAGTGGTGATGTCATTCACTAATGCACCCCAGGACTGAGGATGTATTTTGCACCAGGTCTGGCACCCCCTATGTATCTGTTCCTCCTTCCTGTTCCTCTCAAACCCAGCCAGTCGAAGCAGATGGCCGCTTGTCCTGAGTCTGGTTCTGCTAAAGGTTTCTTCCTCATCAGGGAGTTTTTCCTTTCCACTGTCACCTTTATGCTTGCTCAAGATGAGAGTTCTGTGATGGAGTTAAACTCAAAGCAGTCTGCGTCTCAGATAAATAGCGTTAACTAATTTTTATATGTTTATATGAATACTTCCGTTCAGTGCCCTGAGATGACTTCTTTTGTTACTTGGCGCTATAAACAAACTGAACTGAGCTGAAATTACAGAAGAAGCACACCAAGGGTCTGGGCTGAAGTACACACTCCTTCGAGGGATGCTGACGAGTGACTTGGCATCATTAAAGTCAATAAATCCTTGTCTTTGCAGAATATAAATCTCATTTTCTATTTTTCTAGTGTGTTTTACACAAATAACCTTACTACAGTATATTGTCTAAAGTAGCAATGGCTACTTTAAATCTGTTGTAACAGCAGATTTGTGGATACTTCACTAAATCAAAATTAAAATAACTTCCTTTCATGGGGGTGAGCAATAAAGTCTTGCAACAGAAGTAGTGGAGCTACTTTAAACCACTTTCACTCTAATATTAGCTGCTGGTTTGAACCAAACGCACTGTAAACACACAGGAAAATCACGTCCAGACGAGCAGCAAGCAAACAAACAATGGTGTGCTTGTGTCACGAGAGAGAGGGAGAGGCATATCATTAACACCAGAGATGTAACTGAAAGGAGCCAATCAACACCTGTTTTCACGCTCACAGAAAAAAAAGAAAAAAACTGTCAGAGAATCTAATGTGACATTTACCATAAATGCAAAATATTCCAATGCACAAGTGAATCACAAAGCATTCGGGGCTTCCGCTCATTCCTGAGAGGCGACTATTTTAGCCAACTAGCACCTTCTTAGAGCAAAGCCGGGCCTATATAAAGCAACAATAAGTCTGTGACTGTGGCGCTTCCAAGCGAGTCATCTCCAGCAGACAGCCTAGCTATCATTATCTGTTAAAGAGCCTCGGTCCCTATGGATCATCATTACGAGGCGCATTAGAAAATACTTTGATTAAACTCCCCCTAATCCAGCACAGACAGCTGCAGTCCATTCACAGCTGCCTAATCTCCTCGCCACTAAATACCACAGAGACAATGGGCAACAAATGACAACTTACGTGAGAGGAAAAAAGAGGGGACCCAGAAATAAAGGAGGAAGAAAACAAAGAAAAGGATGATTCTTCTATCAAAGGAGAGCAGTAAACAGAGCTGATGGAAAGCCAAATCATGATGGCTCTGGGAAAAAAGAAGAAGAAAAAAAAAGCTACCGATAAAGAGGGATTTTGAGGTACAGGAGTGTAAGATGATGGAGGTGAGTCTCCCATCAGCTGGCAGATGAAATGTTGCACACAGAGGAGAGATTTCTTTCAGCCACCGACTACAAACAAGACGCTGATGGGAGACGCTGCAATCAAGACGAGAGGAGAGAGAAGGAGAGAAAAATGAAACTACTCCTCAATGGTACAAATCACCGCGGGGAGGTTATCAGGGCCGTCGGCAATCACTATAATGACAACATGGTGTGACATGATAGTTACAGCACTCAAAGAAAATCATTTGCCCAGGCTGGGCGAAGAGATAGGCAGGCGGGCAGCTTCATAAACACTAGTCTGGCTCAGAGAGCGCGAGTATGTTTGTTGTTGTCCAGGTATGTTTGCAGCGGGGTATTTAAGATGACTGGTGTGTAGCTGCCGAGCAGAGGAGGACAAGGAGCAGGCTGGGACTGTGTGTGGGAGCGGAGAGGAGGCGTGTACCACACCGGGCTTGTTTGTTGTTCTGATGAATCGGTCCTCTTTTTATCGGATGTTTGCGTGAGCGCACACACACACGCATCAAATGTGACACATACTGCATAATGTAATCTCTTACGAGAGCCCTATCAATGCACGGCCCACTGGCAGAGTGTTATTGCATTAATCAACAGTCACAGCGCCACAAATTACAATCTAACCTTCCAGATGAATGATCTGGTTATGTGAACATTTTTACTTGCCCCAGAACTAAAGGCCCATTTGCTTTGTACAGATTGTCCCCGACTTACGACGTCATCGACATACGAGGTTCCGGACTTACGAGCGGACTAACGAACAGTAAAGTTGTACAAAAAATACAGAAAGTACAGCACTGGTATGTGTTTTTAGATGAAAGTGTGTTGGCTAACCGTTTGTAAACAAATTTCTGTGCATGTTTATGAACCAGTATGTACGTTTGTGTTGAAAAACGGGTGTTCGGCGTAGCGCTAGCATACATTTTCTGACTTACGACCAAAAATCCGGACTTACGAGCGACACGTGTTTTGGGTTCCGACATACAAATTTTCGTCTTACGAGCGATTCGTAGGAACGGAACTCGCTCGTACGTCGGGGACCACCTATAGTTTATAGAAGAAAATATTGTGTAGTTAGAGAAAGGGTTTCCAGTTTTAGTTCCCAAGGGCCTCGATTCTACATATTTTGGAAGTTTCTCTGCTCCAACACACCTGATTTGAATCAAAGGGTGATTCAATAGCTCCTGTAGAACATGAATAGGTAATTCAACTATTGAATCATGCACGTTGGAGCGGGGGAACAAGTCAAAAGTGTAGGATAGAGGTCGTGAGGACCAGGATTGTATACCCCTGTTCTAGATCCTAAATTAACGACCAAGGACTAATTTGTGGAATGCATGTCCAAACATCCACCCATCCATCATCTTCCACTTGATCCAAAGTCAAGTTGTGGGGATAGCAGCTTGAGCAGGGAGGCCCAGACATCTCTTTCCACAGACACCCCTTCCAGCTACCCGAAGGTGTTCCCAGGACGTGTCCTGGGTGTTCCCTAACTGACACTCAGCTGACACCAAGGCACCTGGGTTACCATAACCTCAAAACAAAAGTCAGTAGCAAAAAACGTTGTTTAGCACTGGCAGAAAATATTTGGCAAAATTCCCCACATACTCGTCTCTGCTGCTTGACCCACAAAAGCATTTTTCTTACAAATGTGGCACAATTTATGTTTTTCCAATGGTATAAGGTTTATTGCTAAGAAGTATACCGGTTGTTACAACAAAGAACTCAATCAAAACCGACTTTATTGCTTTTCTCTATGTTTAGTTTGTATACTTCAACTAAAGGTTATTGGTGGAAAAAGTAGTAAGAACATATAAAGTAGGGATGCACCGATCCACATTTCTCACTTCCGATCCAATACCGATACATAACAACTGAGTATCGACCGATACCGATACTTTTCCGATCCGATATCAGTGTTCAAGCATAGGAGGCTGTAATAATTAAGTTCTTGAAGGGAGAGCACGTATGTTGCACAAAACTCGGACTTGTGTGAGGTAAACCCAAAGAAGACACTCTGAGCCTCACTACAGTAATTCACAAACAAATGGCATACAAGAAGAGGCAGGTCTCTTCCACAGACGTCCTTCTGACTCATGGTGCAAGGAACACTAGTCTAAAATACTGCTAAGCATTATGGGAAATCATCACATTCTACTCCCCATTTTCTAGTCTTATTTTTAATTCTGGCACTATATGAGTTGTAATTCTTGTTGAATTTTATCAACAGATACAGATTTAATCTATAATTGAACACTAATATACCGCTAAGTAACAATGTTAAGACAGAAGTCACAGAGTATGGTGAAATATATGTGCTCTCTGACATCTAGAAAGTATCGGAAATATCGGCAGGTTGGTTCCGATACCCGATACTTACATTCTGCTGGTATCGGATACCGATACCGATACTGGATCGGATCTGCCCCATCCCTAATATAAAGTGCTCTGTTTCATATGGTTTGTGTGCTATCTATTGCTGAAAGTGCTGAAAAGCCAACTGACCTTTCATACCAAGATACCGTACTTTTCGGCGTTTAACACGCTTCTGTGTATAACCCGCTTTGTCCAATTATGGTCAATAAATTGGAAAAATCCATAAATAACACGCTTCGCCCTATAAGACGCATCTATTATGCGTCATCGCTACGCGACGCGTCAGCGCCTCATTTGCCCTGCTGAAAATGGCGGCCACAGAAGCGAGCCAGCACGAAGGACTTTACAAGATTAACACGGTAAAAACAATTATTTCTTTGCTGAGAAAAAATATATTTCTTAGCTGACATTATAGCACAAGGGTTCCTGAGCTTAACCGTTCCTTAATCAATTCACGAAATGGTCAAATCTGCTGAATTTAAATTGTTTCGGTTTGACTTCTTCCAAAACAGTCTTGTGCGCTACGAAAATAAATGATAAATTAATCGAATTTGATCTCAAATGTCTTATACAGGGCAACAGTTTGTACATTAAACCCCATACAATTACACTCTGTAAGCCTAAAAAATATCTGTTGAGTGGTTTAAGAGCTGTTTATCTAAACAGTAGGTATCTGTTTACGGTAGCTATATCGCTAACAACATGCTAAAAGAGCAATTTTTTTTAGCTCTAAATATCTTCTGCAGCTAACAGTTTGTAAATGACCACCAAATAATTACGCTCTGTAAGTTTCAAGAAAATCCACTGTGTGGTTTATGAGTTATCCTGCTAAAAAAAAAACAGCTAGCGTCACAGCTAACAGTAGTTACCTCCAGAGCAGGAGGCGAGCAGCGATAGAGCAGTCTGAGCAGAGGAGGCTTT
>JBBPBX010008790.1:0-61635 GCA_038048925.1 Garcialebias charrua
TCCAACATCTGCAGGATGCTCCATGATAACCAACATCTGCAGGTACCATGATAGACAACATCCAACATCTGCAGGATGCACCATGATAGACAACATCCAACATCTGCAGGATGCACCATGATAGACAACATCCAACATCTGCAGGATGCACCATGATAGACAACATCCAACATCTGCAGGATGCACCATGATAGACAACATCCAACATCTGCAGGATGCACCATGATAGACAACATCCAACATCTGCAGGATGCACCATGATAGACAACATCCAACATCTGCAGGATGCACCATGATAGACAACATCCAACATCTGCAGGATGCACCATGATAGACAACATCCAACATCTGCAGGGTGCACCATGATAGACAACATCCAACATCTGCAGGATGCACCATGATAGACAACATCCAACATCTGCAGGATGCACCATGATAGACAACATCCAACATCTGCAGGATGCACCATGATAGACAACATCCAACATCTGCAGGATGCTCCATGATAGACAACATCCAATCTATCATGAGCATCCTGCAGATGTTGGATGTTGTCTATCATGGTGCATCCTGCAGATGTTGGATGTTGTCTATCATGGTGCATCCTGCAGATGTTGGATGTTGTCTATCATGGTGCATCCTGCAGATGTTGGATGTTGTCTATCATGGAGCATCCTGCAGATGTTGGATGTTGTCTATCATGGTGCATCCTGCAGATGTTGGATGTTGTCTATCATGGAGCATCCTGCAGATGTTGGATGTTGTCTATCATGGAGCATCCTGCAGATGTTGGATGTTGTCTATCATGGAGCATCCTGCAGATGTTGGATGTTGTCTATCATGGTGCACCCTGCAGATGTTGGATGTTGTCTATCATGGTGCACCCTGCAGATGTTGGATGTTGTCTATCATGGTGCATCCTGCAGATGTTGGATGTTGTCTATCATGGTGCATCCTGCAGATGTTGGATGTTGTCTATCATGGTGCACTAAGATTCATAACTGGTTGTGATTATCGTACCCACCACTGCGCCCAGTATTCACTGGTTAACTGGACATCATTAACCTCCACGCCCAGCGCATCTACACTGAAACTCAAGTCCACGTCCACCCACTGTGTGTGCCCACCTAGACAGCATAAAAAAGGCAAGATGTCCTCCAACGGTACGATTCCTCTCTGCCAGAGATGCAGCTCAGGCTACATCCTTTTGTCAGACCTGCACGTTGTCTGCAAAGGCTGCCACGTGTCCACATCTGAAGTGGAAACAGCCAGCAGCTTTGCTCCTTCCTCTCAGACGAGAGAGATGGAGATGGAGCTGCTGTCGACGGGAGGACCTCAAGGCATCCAGACCTCCACCGTCACCTTCCTCCTGGCAGTCTACGCTCTTGTCCATACGTTGCTGAACATCATCCAGAAAGCGGTGATGACGTGCGAACTGTCAGTTCACGGTCAGGCATCGCCGTCGCCCTCGAACCTCCAGGCAAGAAGATTTGTTGCCCAGCAGCCCAGACACCGGGATCCGGTCTGGCCTCGTTTCCCGGCGGTTTCTCCCTTTTTGGCAGGTTCCCCCTCAGAACCGCTGAAACTGAAGACACCTGTCTCCGCCCTCACGCCCACCACAAAGGTGGAGAGGCTGACGAACCATGGTTTTCTAGCCGTTCCGTACCTGCAGAGCAGCCTGTCGTCTGTGTTTGGGGTGAAAGTGGGACTATTCATCGGTCCGCACATCATCCCTCCATGCCATCCCCCGGTGACCAACTGACCATGAGACTCACAGACGGGATCCATCAGTATGCCTCGCAGACGGCAGCAGCGATGAACAACTTGGCAATGCTAGCACTCAGCATCTCGTGGAAGGCCAAACAGCCAGACTTCTCTACTGCAGACCTGGACAAGTTCTGCACCAGGGCTGACACCATCACAAACCTGTGCACTGCGCAGGTGGTCTGCTCTGCCTGCATTGTGTCCTGGGCAACTGTGCTGCAGAGGCACATGTGGTTAAAAATTTCACCGTCCATTCCCGAAGAGATTAAAAAAGAGCTGCTGCAGGGCCCAATTAGTCCAGACTGACTTTTCAGTCTTCAATTTCAATCTGTTCTGGACCAGCTTCAATCCTCCTCGGATGCCCTGAAGCAGGTCGGATGGCATGTGACCCGGTCTCGCCCAGACCCCGCTCTCCCCGGACGGCTGGACACTGGCAAGACGCAGACTCCAGCATCAGCAGCAGAGACGCTCCACAGCTTCAGCTACATCCCCGAGAGCTCCGGCTGCCACCGCAAACACAGAACATCCTCCAGAACCGCCACAGTGAGCTGGTACTGGCAGAGATCGTCGATTGGCATGCTCCTGGTTCGGCCAGCCTCAGGAGCCACAGAACAGGCAGCAAAAGTAATGATGCTTTGTGGTGGTCGTGTGTGATGATGTTTGCGAGGGTTTTGAAATAAAACATGAACTTCACTCAAAGAGCAGAATTCTCTTTTCTGACAGGCAGAACTGTCCTGTCAATCCTTTTTCTCACACATCCTTCACTCCGGACAGAATGTAAATTCTAAACAGGTATTTAAAATTAACCAGTCCAGTTCTCCTCTCATCACCATCAGAAACCTTATGAGTCCACGGCGAGAACACGTGTTCCCCATGCAAACCTTTTTCATCCTCCTTCAGCATCCTCTTTCCACCTGTCAGTGTAAAGAGATGCTGAGGACAAGCGCTCGGGCATGCCGGCTGGTCAGGTACAGTTTAGACAGTCGTCTATCAGATGTCGATCCATCCCGAGCCTCACTCAGCTTAGCTATGAACCTGCAGCAAGGACACCCATCAGCAATCAGCCACCCCCACCCGCACACACACTTAACAGTGCAGGAGGGAGAAGATGAGCCTCCTCCTACGCACCGCTCATTTTAGTCATCAGTTCACTCCACACCTCCTCTTCATCCGGCCACAGCTGCAGGTCAGTGTGGGAGTGACAGACAGCCCTGTCTTCTCCCACGCCCAAAACACGCTCATGTGTGGCCCCTCTCAGAGCGCAGCTCTGCTTGGAGACATTCGTTTCAGATGACAAAGTGGATGTGCCATTTAATCACCAGGGGCCACACGCTACAGTTTGCAGGTGTTTCACACTGTGGGAAATGTCTGCGAGAACAGATGTGTTTTTAGCAGAGATTTGAGCTGAGGAAGGGAGGTGGCCTGCCGGATGTTGTGGGGCAGGTTGTTCCAGAGTTTGGGGCCCATGACTGAAAATGCCTGATCTCCTCTGAGCTTCAGTCTCGTCTTAGGAACAGCCAAACGCAGCTGGTCAGATGATCTCAGGGCCCGGGAGGGAATGTATGGTTCCAGTAGCTCGGAGAGATAAAGGGATGTGAGTCCATTTAGGCATTTGAAGGTCAACAGAAGAATTTTAAAGACTATTCTAGTTCACACAGGGAGCCAGTGAAGGGAGGACAGAACTGGTGTGATGTTTTCAGACCCACAAGTTCCGGTTAAAAGCCGAGCAGCAGCATTCTGGACAAGCTGAAGACGTGAGATAGAGTCCTGGCTGACCCCAGCATAGAGTACATTGCAATATTTCAAATGGGTCATGATAAAGGCATGGACTAGTTTCTCAAGGTTGGGTCTGGACAACATTGGCTTGAGCTTGGTTACCTGTCTTAGTTGGAAGAAGCTTTTCTGCAGAACATAATTGAGTTGTTTGTCAAACTGGAAATCAGAGTCTAAAACAATCCCGAGATTTTTTCCCAGACTGCTTAATATATGGCTGAAGAGAGTCCACAGGATCAGAGGCAGCAGTTGAGCTAGGGCTAAAGACAATGGCTTCAGTCTTCTCATCGTTGAAACTTAAAACATTTGAAGCCATCCAGGTCTTAATGTCATCCAGACATTTTAACAGAGGGTGAATGGAGCGAGCACTTGCTGGTTTCACAGGCAGTTAGATCTGACAGTCATCAGCATAACAACGGAATGAAAGACCATGTTTCCTCAGGATGGACCCCAGTGGGAGCAAATAGAGTGAGAACAGAAGGGGTCCAAGAATCGAACCCTGTGGGACCTCGCAAGAAAGAGGCAATGAGGCAGATACATCATTACCAACCTTGACACAAAAGCTCCTGCCACTCGGGTATGAGTGGAACCATTGTAATGCAGCACCTGTAATCCCAGCACACTGTTCCAGCCTTGATATAAGGATACTATGGTCAACAGTATCAAAAGCAGCAGTAAGGTCCAGGAGTACAAGTACCACAAACTGACCAGAATCATGTGATACCATAATATTGTTACAAACCCTCAC
Source organism: Garcialebias charrua (assembly GCA_038048925.1). Taxonomy (NCBI): domain Eukaryota; kingdom Metazoa; phylum Chordata; class Actinopteri; order Cyprinodontiformes; family Rivulidae; genus Garcialebias; species Garcialebias charrua. The sequence continues at coordinate 4,286 of JBBPBX010008790.1, forward strand.
TAATGCTTTTTCAGTGCTGTGGAGTTGCTTAAAACCAGACAGACTTTTATTTATGTGGATTTATAAATAGTTTTTTTGTGTTCTTTTAAATTTGAAATTTGACATGAATAAAGAATTTAAAAAAAAATAAAAAAACTGAAAAATCTCAAAAATTCTGTTCTCATTCAAAAACTCGTTTAATTGAATAAAAACTATTTTCTCCAGGATTTTGGACAGGAAGGGAAGTTACGAGATTGGTCTGAAATTAGAGCAAGTAGAAGGGTCAAGTCCAGGTTTCTTAATTAATGGATGAACTACTGCATGTTTGAAAACATCGGGGACCACACTTGTCATAATACTACTATTTATAATAGTAAGAACAGCGGGTCCAATCGTGGGTAGAACTTGTTTGAAGAACGACGCAGGAATGGGGTCAGTAGGGGAACCAGAGTTTTCATCTGACCAACAACTTTGTTTAGAAATGGGAGTGAACTGGGTTCAAACTGTTTGAAGACAGCTGAGCAAGGGACAAAGACAGAGGGGTCAGTTGTGGACTGGTGGATGGATGACCTAATCAGCTCTACCTTATCAGCAAAGTATCTGGTAAAGTCGTTGCAGATGTCAAAAGAGGCCTCCATGCTGGCAGACCGAGGGAAGTTTAAAATTGAATTTACGGTATTAAAAAGAACACTGGGATTATGACTGTTTGAAGTGATAATTTAGGAGAAGTATTTGTCTTTTCAGATTTAAAGATGTTCTGGTAATCTTTCAAACATGTTTTTAACATAATAAAAGAAACCTGTAATTTATCCTTTTCCCACTTATGTTCAGCTCTCCTGCATAGACCTTCGGCTGCTCGAGTGGTTGCATTCAACCAGGGGTGTGGTGCCCGCTTTGGTCACCTGATTTTTTGCGGGGCCACGTGATCCAGGATCTTAGCGCAGGTTGCATCATGCCTACTGAGCAGCTCCTGCATACTAATACAGGCATAGGTTTCAGGGATTGAGGCAGCATCAGTAATGAATGCAGAGGTAAAAAGAGCAGTAGTTGAAGAGTTAAATATCCGATAACTCTTGGTTGGAGCGGGGGATTTTGACTCGTATACTGCGAAGCGACCGTTTCATATGCTGACAATAAAATGTGTGCTCGAATGCATCAGGCAGGGGAACTGGTTCACCTCTGTGGATTTGAAAGATGCTTATTTTCATATCCCATAATAAAGAAACACAGGAAATTCCTGTGCTTCTCTTTCGAGGGGGTCAGGTACCAACACAATACCATACCATACCAACTTGATTTCTAAAGCACTTTATAAAACCATGAGACCGAAGTGCTGTACACAAACATAAAATACAGTACAAAAATAAAATACAGTACAATAGGTTCACTTTGGTTATTCACTTACCCCGCGCATGTTCTTCAAGTGCGTAGAAATGGCCCTGCATCCGCTGCGCATGGGAGGGATGAGGGTTCTATTTATCTGGATGATCTGCTTCTCCTGACCCAGTCCAGAGAGGAAGCGGAAACCTGGACGAGCACTCTGGTGTCGCATTTGTCTCATCTGGGTTTCGCAATAAATTGAGAAAAATGCTCAACGACCCCCTCCCAGATCATCATGTGTCTTGGAGTGGGCCTGAACTCAGTCACCATGACAGCCTGCCTGTCTCTTCAGAGGAGGGAATCCCCGATGTCACTGTTTCAACGAGTCAGAGTCCACAAAAAAGCAGCTGCACTGACATTCATGAGGCTGCTTGGGATGATGTCAGCGGCTCATGTCATCCCGTTGGGTTTACTCAACATGAGGAGGCTTCAGGCCTCCTCACACGTCTCTCCACATAAACATGCTGGAGCTGATTACCGTGGGTAAGGTAATCAAACACTTTGCCCCGATGATGCGGACCATCACGTGATGGTACACACGAATGAGAGAACCACATATCTCCAAGGGGGTGTTCACTCGGCTCAGCTGCTGGACATGACCAGAGAGCTGCTCTGCTGGACACACGAGCATCTCTGTTCCATCAGAGTGCGCAGCAGCCTTTTTCCTCCTGTCACGATGGGCTTTAATGACAGAGTTTAACATTGGATGGGTTTTCTACCCATCCACACAATTCTGAAGAAGAGGTTTAATCTCACTTACTCTGTCCTGTTAGTGCACTCACTTGTCACATGAGATGCATAGCCACTCTGTGTAAATTGGATCGGCTGTTCATCCATTACAGTAACCAGTCAAAGGGACAGTCTCTGTCTCCTCAGCGGTTGTCTCACTGGTTATGTATGGCTATTTATTTAGCTTATTTATCAGTAGGCCTTCCCATCCCTGATGGACTCAGAGCTCACTCCACCAGAGGGTTTTAAACCTCCACATCACTGCATGGTGGTGTGTCTATACAGGACTTCTGTTCTGCGGCTTCCTGGTCGTCACAGACTTTTTTCATCAGTTTTTTTACCTGGCGATGTCTCCAAGTCATCTCTGTCACCTTTCTGTTCACATTCAAACTCTGTGAGTAACCCGAGTACTCAGTTGTGTTAAGGAACACGTGTCTGTTACGGCATTTATCAGGTGATGAGTTAACTGCACATAGTCATGACAGAGGGATTAGTCAAATCATGTGTTAAAGCAGTTTTTTCTGGTTATGCGCTCTTGGGATCGGACAGATCCAGTGAGGCTTGGACTAGATCCTGCTTTGCCTTTAACCCACTAGGCATGGCTTAAAGGGCAAGCATCACAAGAAATAGAACGTAGGTTACGTATTGTAACCACAGATTCGGTGATTGTGGGCATAGCTCTTTAAGCTCCAGGCCTCACTGGCTCCCAGGTGGCTGAAGTAAAATTTAGTTATTTGGGAACCAAGCCACAGACTCAAGGGTATTTATGCGGTCTAGGTGGGGCCCATACAGTGGGTGGGCGTGGACTTGAATTTTCAGTGTTGGCGCACTGGGTGTGGAGTTACACCCACTAGGTGTGGCTTAAAGGGCTACGCCCACAATAATAGAATCTGTGGTTACAATACGTAACCTATGTTCCTGGCAAGAACCAATGCAGACATGTTCCTAACTTCCTGTTTATTGTTTTCTACACCATCTTATAATTTAGCTGTTGTTTTTTTTTTTTTGCTACCTTTTTCCTTTTTCAAAGTCAAAGTCAAAGTCAACTTTATTGTCAGATCTGCAATATGTACAGTGCAGGACATACACAGGACCGAAATTGCGTTTCTCTCAGTCCCTCGGTGCAACAGTAAACATCTAAACATTGAAACACTGAAACATATAATAATAGACATAAGCATAAAAATAGTAAAACTAACACTGTCCTGAGTTTTTTTTTTTTTTTTTTTTTGCATAGTGGTATAAAAAAAGAGTATAAAAAGTATAACTAAAATAAACTAAAGGTTTCTAGCATTGACATTTGCAAAGTGGCAAAGCAGCGTATGAGTCAATGTACACAGTATATGTATGAGGTAGTAGTTGATGTTGTTGTAGAGGCAAAAAGTGGCATATGCAGTAAGGCACATTGGGCATCCCTAAATAAGACCGTTCAGAGCACACTGTATATGTACCAGCAGTGGTGTAGATATTAGAGTAGTGTAAATAAATGTAAACAGTAGTAATTACATGTAAGCAGTAGTAATAAAAGTAAACAGTATTAATAAATGTAAACAGAGAATGTAAACAGTATTATGATTATAGGCAGTGATGTAATACAGACATTAGTGCAAGTATGAGAAGTAGTGCAAACTGTATGAGCACATGACCGAGAGTTTAGTGAAAACCCGTTTGGTGACACAGAGTCTAGTGTTAAAAACTTTGTGTTGAGTGATAATATGTGAGAAAGTTTTAGTGTTAAGGCAGTTCAAATGGGAGGGGAGGCAGAGCAGGCAGAGTGTTTAGCATTCTGACTGCCTGATGAACAGAGCTGTCTCTCAGTCTGCTGGTTCGAGCCTGGAGACTCCTCAGTCTCCTCCCTGATGGCAGCAGTCTGAAGCAGCTGTGTAGTGGGTGTGTGGGATCACCTGCCATGCAGTGGGCTTTCCGAGTGAGGCGTTTGCTGTGTAAGTCCTGCAGTGAGGGCAAGGAGGTGCCCACGATCTTCTCAGCTGCTCTCACAATGCGCTGGAGGCTCTTGCGGCAGGATGCAGTACATGCACCAAACCACACAGTGATGCAGCTGGTCAGGACACTTTCTATGGCACCTCTGTAGAAGGTGCTCATGATGGGGGTTGAAGCTCCAGCCCTTTTCAGCTTGCGGAGAAAGTAGAGACGCTGGTGAGCCTTCTTTGCCAGTGCTGCAGTGTTCCTGCTCCAGGACAGGTCCTTTGAGACGTGCACTCCCAGGAACTTGGTGCTGTCTACTCTCTCCACTGCGGTGCTGTTGATGGTCAGAGGAGGATGTTGGGCATCCCTCTTCCTGAAGTCCACAACAATCTCCTTTGTCTTCTCCACGTTGAGAGTGAGATTGTTGTGAGATTGTTGTTTACTGTCCTTTTGGTTGCCATTTTATTTTAATTTGTAAAAAACAACAACTGTATGCCTCTTTTATGATTGTCTATTGCTGTCATTGTTGTCATTGTCATTGTTGTGCACTATTGTCATCATTCTTTGTTAAAATTAGGTCTCTCTTGTAAATGCTGTTTTCCCTTTACATGCTGCCTTTAGGTCAAATTATTAATCAGTTCAACATTTCTTTTCACTGCTATGCCGACGATACACAGCTTTACATCAGGACTGGAGCATCCTCATCATCCCCATCTCCATCTTCACTCACTGCCCTCTCTGCCTGCCTGGAGGAAATAAGGGCATGGATGAATCAGAACTTTCTTCAATTAAACTGCTCCAAGACTGAGGCCATAATGATTGGCACCCCTCACCAGATACAAACATCAACTTTAACAACAATCTCCTTCTCTGGTCAAGACATCCCCCTCTCCACCTCTGTTACAAATCTTGGAATAAAAATGGACTCTCATCTTACATTTGAAACTCACATTAAGCATCTGTTTAAAACTTGCTTCTTCCATCTTCGAAACATCTCCAGACTTCGCCCATCTCTGACTTTTTCCGATGCTGAGAAGCTCGTCCATGCCTTTGTCTCCTCCAGGCTCGACTACTGCAACTCCCTGTTTATTGGAATCCCTGGCAAAAACCTTCAGAAACTTCAATATATTCAAAACAGTGCAGCAAGGATTTTGTTGAGAGTTCGTAAATTTGAACATATTACACCCATTCTCCATAACCTCCATTGGCTTCCTGTCACCTACAGAATTCAGTACAAAACTGCTCTCATTACACATCAATGCTTACATGGAACTTCACCAGATTATCTAAAGGACATTCTTGCACCATATTCATCCACCCGGTCTCTACGATCACAGAACAGTAATCTACTTCACATTCCACGAACCAAATTAAGGACCATGGGAGACCGGGCATTCTGTGTGGCTGCCCCCCGCCTATGGAACTCCCTCCCTGACTACCTGAGAGCTCCACAGTCACTGGTTGACTTTAAACAAGGCTTAAAGACCTTTCTTTTTAAGCAAGCCTACTCTGCCTCCACATGATTTTATCTTTGATCTTGGTTGATATTATTGATTTTACTTGATTTTATCACTTGTTTTATTTATTTATTTATTTTTTAAGCAGGCCTATTCTACCTTCACATTATTCTGTCTTTAATCTTAGTTGATGTCATTATTGATTTTACTTGATTTTATCACTTGTTTTATTGTTGTAGCACTTTGAGATTTTTATTAATGAAAAGTGCGGTATAAATTGAATTTATTATTATTATTATTATGAGTCCCCAAAGATCATTGGTTACATAATGTAACCCCAGATTCTATGAATGTAAGCATAGCCCTTTAAAAGCTCTCGCTATTGGGTTTACCCATGTGCAGTGAGCCGAACACTGAAAACTTCTAGTCCGTGCCCACCTGCTGTGTGGGCCCCACCCGGTCCAATATAAATTGCATCTGGACCGGAGCTCGACTCCCAAAGGCATAATATTTTCTTCAGCCATTTGAGAGCCAGTGAGGCCCAACTTTTAAAGAGCTACGCTTACACTCATTGAATGTGGGGTTACAATACGTAACCAACGTTCTATTTCGTGTAAGCTACGCCTTTTAAAAGCTGTCACTATTGGGTTTTAAGAGCGGAGCAGGATATGGTCCATACCTCACTGGGTCTGTCCGAGAACCATTAAAAAAACACCCTGACATCCGCCTAAACCTCATTCTTTATTCAAGCGTAATTACGCACCATTCAACCATGTACCTGGTGCATACAAGATTACAGGTGTGCAGCCTCTGTGCCTGATCTTAGCTGAAGGAATGTTTATTCATATCAGACAATAGAGGAATAATAAAAGGAAACATTTTCAATGAGGAAGAAATAATTTTCCTGTTTGAATGAATAAGTATTGGGGAAGTGGTGGCGCAGTGGTTAGAGACGGTAGGCCTATGATCAGAAGATCGCCGGTTCAAGCCCCGGTACCAACAACATTAAAAAATGTGGGTGGAAAAAGGTGAAACACCCACACCTGCCTCCACCCTCATTCGTCCCACTCCGGGCCCCTGAGCAAGGCCCTCAACCTCCACCATCTGCTCCCTAACATGTCTCTCTTGAAAATGAGTTCTCGTGGCTCAATGAGACTACCTGGATAAATAAAGGGTAAATGAAAAAAATCATAAAAAACAACGCCCACAAATAATGACAGAGCAAGGCTGTGTTGTTTTATCTTTTGTTGTTTTTATTGTTGTTTTCCTTTCTTATTTTTTTATAGTTGTTTGACTGTGAAAAATCACTCTGACATAACTCTGAGAACTGAATGTGTCAGTGAAGAGCTGGAAACATCTCGTAAATAAAAATGGATGAAGTGGGTCGGTGATGACCATGAGGCCGCAGAGCAGATGTCCTACACAGACACTCCTCTGTGCAGAGCTGTGGAGGTTGACATCCCCCTGGTGGAATGAGCCCTGAGTCTTTCAGGTGGTTGAAGACCAGAAGAACTATAGGCATGTGAAATAGTTTCACATAACCAATGTGACAAACGCTGGGAAGATAAAGGCTGACCCTGTGATCGTTCCCTGAAATGTACAAACAACTGATCAGCTTTACGCACCGTGGCTGTGCATGTCACATAATGCCTAAGCACGTGTACTGGGCAGAACAGGTGAAAATGTTCCTCATCCGTAGTTTTGTGGGGAGGAGGACAGAACCCGTCCAGTGTAATGACTATGGACCTGAACGAACTTGTTATGCTTTGGGGTATAAAATCAGGATTTGGTCAGAGTTCTGCTGAACTTCCATCTCCTTGAATTCTTAGATAAGAAGGAGCGATGGACAGACCTGACAAGTCGCTCACTCTTTTAGCTGACATCAGAGCTAATAACAAGGTTGTCTTGAATGACAGATACTTCAAAGATATCTGGTCCAAGGGTTCAAACGGATCTTTAGTTATTGCACTGAGGACTAAATACCACTGTGGTGCCAGGGCGCACGTCATTGGCCTGAGCCAGCGTGCACCTTTCAGAAACCGTTTTGTTAAAGGGTGATTGAAAACGGTTCTATCGTTGAAACCTTCATGACAGGAAGAGATTGCTGCAACGTAAGTTTTAATTGTGCGGAAAGCTAAATTTCTGTCCAACAGCAGCTGCAGGTAGGATAAAATGCAGCCCAGGGGACATGAAGTCGGATCCACTTCTTTTTCTAGGCACCATTGCTGAAAAGCAGAACATTTAGAAGCGTAAACAGCCGTAGTACATTTTGCGTGCGCTCCCTGGATGGTGCATATTACGTCTTTGGGAAAACCAATTTTTTTCTAAGCGTTCTCATTCAGCGGCCAGACCCAAAGGGGCTGGCCTATTATAGGGAGGCTCCTGATTGCTCCTCCCACCTGCAGAAGCGCATACTCTCTCCACGGCAACTTCCATGGTTGACCCGTCAGCTGTTGCAGGACTGGGAACCAAGGGGCGTTCGTGCATTCTCGGGCAATCAGAATCATTGTCAGATTCTCCTCTCTCACCCTCTCCAGCACGGCTGATAGTAAAGGAGCAGGGGGAAGACATAAATGAGCGCTTTTGGCCACGGTTTGTACGCAAACGCATTCACCCCCAGTGGCAGAGCATCCTGTGGGTTTAGGGAGAAGAACAGGGCGCACTGAGAGTTCTCCCGAGTGGCCATCAGGTCCACCTCTGCTCTCTCAAACCTGCTCCAGATTTGTGAGATTAGATCTGGATGAAGACACCAATCCCTGTCCAGAGGGCCTCCTCTCGACATAATATCTGCTCCTCTGTTTAGAACGCCTGGGATGTAAACTGATCGAGCGTAAGTATGCACGCACCCAACAGAGCAGTTTCCTGGCTGTGTTCAGCAGCTGGGCTGAACGCACGCCCCCTTGACGATTTATGTACGCTGCTGCGGTTCTGTTGTCTGTGTGGATCATCACATGATGATCCTGAACCAGTGGGACAAAATGTCTGAGAACTTTCTGTACTGTGAGAAGTTCCAATACATTTGTGTAAGAAGACGTGCCGGCGGGCCACACACCTCCGATCGTTTGTGACAGGCAGGTCCCTCCCCAACCAGAGAGGGACATCTCTATGAACACAGACGTGAATGACATCACTTTGCCCAGGGGAACTCCCTCTGACAAGTTCAGGGAAGTCCCCCGTGATTCAGGCCCGCCCCCACAGATAGGGGGACGGTGATGACGAATACGGTCGATTTTCAGTCAATTGAACCATTTTTGCAGGTGGCGCATAAACAATAACCCCAGCGGGACAAAAACGTGAGCAACTGACATAATTCCTAATAGTCTCGTGATTGTCCATGCTGTTACTGTTCTGAGAGGCCGGACGAGCTGAAGCAGTGACATCAGGGATTCCCTCCTCTGTTCTGACAGGGCAGCTGTCATGTTCACTGTGTTTAGATTCACCCAGGGATGTAATTCGCTGAGACGGAATTATTGAGCTCTTCTCCCAATTCATCATGAATCCCAGATGAGACAAATGTTTCACTAAAACAACTGTTTGTGTCTCTGGCTGCTAGCTGTTTTAGCTTCAGAGGGGGATGTGTTTGCGAACTCCATGTCCAGGGTGTCAAAAAAATTGTTGCGAGAACAGTCCCCCCTCGGTTGAAACTCGTCCTCCTTAGAGAAAAAGAGCTGCTTCTCCTCAGCCGAAAAAAGCTTGCAGGCTGGACAGGAGAAGAGCGGATCCAAAGCTTACCGAGCGTGGTCAGCTCCCAGGCAGCTTTCACACATGATGTGTAGGTCCGTCAATAAAATGTAGCCCGTCTGGCACGCGGGGCACAGACGGATGGTCTTCTTAGTTGAAGTTATCTTTCTTTTTCTTCTGTTTTTCTGTGTTATCATCAAAGTAGTGTTCTTTGCGTTGGCTGAAATAAAAACGAGAGTCAAGCTCCGGTCCAGATGTATTTTATAGTGAACTGGGTGGGGGCCACACAGCAGGTGGGCATGGACTAGAAGTTTTCAGTGTTCGGTGCACTGCGCGTGGGTAAACCCAATGGCAACAGCTTTTAAAGGGCATAGCTTACATGAAATAGAACAATGGGATTAACCTGTAGAAATAAAGGTTGAATGAAAACACACACATACACACGCATCTTTTTCTAAAACAACACTGAAGGTATGGCAGGTGACAGAAGTGACAACTGGTATGGAGATGAGTCGGGTTCAGGAGAACCAGTCTGGAGACGGGTTGTGTTTACTGAGACCAAATTATCTGTGTTTTTTAGAGCTCACTCTTTAGATCCTCACGATGCTCAGGTTTGCATGTACCTGGCTCTGCAGCTGGCCCTGGTCCGTCAGGTACAAATGTTTTTCTCATCACCAAGATTATTATTATTTTTTTGTAAAACCAGGATTGATTTGGGATTTTAACCCTGAACTGGTTTGTATCTTTCAGGTGTCAGCAGCCATGGAGCCCCTTCAGGCTGCCTTAACCCTGCAGGCTGATGATGTACATTCCCTCCACCTGCTGACCCTGCTGCTGAGTGCACAGAAGAATCACCGCCATGCCCTGGACACACTAAGCCTGGCTCTCAGCCAACATCCTGACAACTTCAAGTAAAACCTGCTGCACCATCACACTCATGTACCGCACAGAAATCTGTTAGAGGAAGTGTTGTAGAAACAGGAAAAAGATGATCCATCTCTGTTTCTGTAAAACTGCTCCAGAAAGCCTCAGCGTTAGTTAGTGTGGTGAACGTCCAAGTCCTGAAGCACATGAACACACCCTGACGCTTACCCCACCCACACATTCAATTTAATACAATTCAATTATGTTTTTCTATATATCACCAAGTCACAACAGAAGTCATCTCAGACACTGAACAGAAACATTCATATACAGTATAAAACAATAATTTAACAGAAACATTCATGTATAAAATAATAATTTAACATTATTTATCTGAGGAGCAGACTACTTTGAGTTTAACTCTATCACAGAACTCTCATCTTGAACAAGCATGAAGGCGACAGTGGAAAGGAAAAATGCCCTCATGAGGAAGAAACCTTTAGCAGAACCAGCTCAGGACAAGCAGATGGCGCCCGTAAGCATGGCTGCGTGTCCACCTCTCCTGTGGGTGTTTGGAATTTTTGTGTTTTGTTCATTCTTCATTGGAGACATAACTACACTGCTGGTTTATGATCGGAAGCAGCTTCTGGATTTACGGTTTGCTGCCGCGGATGTCGCTGATTCGGGCCAGTATGACCGTACCTCGGGATCGGGGAGGCCCCCTCTGCCCCCGTTGCTCGGAGACGAGCTGCCCGTTTACCTCCGCTGCTCTTCGCACCAGCCTGCACGGAGAAATCGATCGACTCGGAGGAAGAAACGCGGCTGTCGAGCTGGCCGGCTGGTGAAGCTCAGAGCCCGGCGTTCTGCCTCGCTGTCTTCAGCTGATGGTCTCGATTCTCATCGCCAGTCTCCCGCGTGCACGGACCAGGAAAACAACGGGGATCTCCGGCCGGAGCAGCTCTCTGTGGGCAGCGAGCCGCGGACGCGCGCCCCCCCATCAGCTGCTAGCAGCTCATCAGCGGCTAGCTCGGATATCATCAAATTCTGTGTTGTCAACGCCCGATCTGTTTGCAACAAAACGTTCATCCTCAGGGATTACTTTGAAGAGCACGACTTGGACTTTTTCTGCATCACAGAATCGTGGATGTCGTCGGGTGAGTCCAGCGCGCTGACGGAAATAATACCACCAAACTGTTTGTTTTTTAACGACCCGCGACCATCAGGTCGTGGCGGTGGGTTATTAACTATCTTCAAATCAACTTTTGACTGTAAACAACTGTCCATTCCAGTCTCCTGCTCTAGCTTTGAGCTGACTGTGTTTGAACTCGGACATTCACCTGTAACTTTGTGTGCTCTTGTCTACCGGCCGCCTCGTTCTAAGAACTTCATCAGCGAGTTTTCTGATTTCTTGGCTGAAATTACAGCTAAATATTCTCGGGTCGTCATTTCAGGCGACTTCAACTTGCACGTGTGTTGTCCTGAGAAGCCCATGGTTAAGGACTTTCTAGATTTATTGGACTCATTTAATTTAACTCAACACGTGAACTCTCCCACGCAGCAGCGTGGACATTTGTTGGACCTTGTTTTAACATGTGATGTGACCGTTTCAAACCTTGAAATAGGAGACAATGTATTCTCAGATCATAGGCCAGTGAATTTTCAGTTCACCATCCCCCATGTTACCTCTAAAACATGCATTCCTGCACGTAAAGGCAGGAATGTTAACCATTTAACTGCCGCACGTTTCACTGAGGTTTACAACAATGACATGTTAATTCAGCCCCCGGGGTTCCTCTCCAGCACTGAGGAGCTGACAAACCAGTTTGACTCTGTTTGTTTAAAGGCTTTGGATCAAGTAGCGCCTATCAAAACGAGAAGACCAAAACTCAGGGCCGAACCGTGGCTGAATGACACTACCAGAGCTGCGAGGCAGCAATGCCGAAAGGTGGAGAGGAAGTGGAAAAAAGACAGTCTGCAGGTCTCTTTTGAGATGGTAAAAGAGAGCTGGCGCCGATATCAGAAAGCAGTGAAAACTGCTAAATCACAATACTTCTCTGATATCATTGCTGCAAACTCTCGTAACCCTCGAGTTCTGTTCTCCACCCTAAACTCTGTTCTCCACCTCACTGAACAATCACCCATGGAAGCCTCGACTGAGCTGTGCGAGAACTTCCAACATTTCTTTTTAGATAAAATCGCAACCACCAGGGCTCTCATTTCTCCTCCATCTCACGATCCATCCATCCCACCTCAATCTGTTGCTGTGTTTGACCATTTTGAACCAGTCTCTCTGTCCTCTCTAGAGCAGGTCATGTGCAGCCTGAAACCATCTGGCTCCCCCTTCGATGTGGTCCCCCCTCGGCTTCTAAAGGAGGTTTTTCACACTCTAGGTCCCTCCATTCTCTCTATTGTTAATAGCAGTCTATCCTCGGGTGTGGTGCCAAAATCATTAAAACATGCTGCTGTTCAACCCCTCCTGAAAAAACCAAACCTCGACCCGTCAGTATTATCCAATTTCAGGCCTGTCTCCAGACTCCCATTTGTTTCTAAACTTCTAGAGAAAATAGTTGAGTCCCAACTAAAGTGCTTCCTGGAGGATCACGCTATCCCCGAGCTATTCCAGTCTGGCTTCAAATCCCTCCACAGCACTGAGACTGCCCTACTGAAGGTTTTTAACGACATCTTTCTATCCACAGATACTGGTGACTCTGTGCTGCTTGTCCTATTGGACCTCACATCCGCTTTCGACACCATCGACCATGAGATCCTCATTGCTAGGTTGGAGCAGTGGGTGGGCATCTCAGGATCAGCCCTAAACTGGTTCAGATCCTACCTCTCTGACAGGTCTTTTTGTGTGTCCATCAATGATTTTACTTCTGCAGTGGCGGCTCTTAAATGGGGGGTTCCGCAGGGGTCCATCCTGGGTCCTCTCTTGTTCTCCTTATACCTGCTGCCACTCGGTGCTATCTTCCGGAAACACAATATACCTTTCCACTTCTACGCTGATGACTGTCAAATCTACTTCCCCCTAAGACAAAATGGTACAGGCTCTATTCAACCTCTGCTCGACTGCCTGGCTGACATCAGGGACTGGATGGCTTTAAATTTCTTAAGCTTCAATGATAAGAAGTCTGAAGCCATATTGTTCCTTCCCAATGACACAACCTCAAACCACTGCATTGACCTGTCTGCTCTACCCCTGTCCGAAAAACAAAAAGTCAAAAATCTGGGAGTGATAATGGATCCTTCCATGAAACTCAACAGTCATGTAAACATGATTGTCAAATCCTGTTTTTTCCAGCTGAGGCGTCTGTCTAAGCTGAAGCCCATATTATCAAAAAACAACCTGGAGACAGTGATTCACGCATTCATTACATCTAGGCTTGATTACTGCAATTCACTTCTGTTTGGCGTCAGTCAAGCCACCATTGCACGATTACAACTGGTTCAGAACGCAGCTGCCCGATTTTTAACCAGCACACGCAAAAGAGAGCACATTACACCAGTCTTGGCCTCCCTTCACTGGCTACCGGTTCATCTTCGAATCCAATTCAAAATTCTCATGTATGTCTACAAATCGCTGAACAGTCTCGCCCCCGCCTATCTCTCAGATCTGATACACCCATATGTCCCTCCACGTGCTTTGAGGTCAGAGGATCAGGTACTCTTAATAGTTCCAGAAACTCGCCTTAAGCGCAGGGGTGACAGGGCGTTCTCTGTAGCAGGCCCAAGACTCTGGAACGAGTTACCGCTGCTCATCAAACAGGCCCCCTCCCTCTCGGTTTTCAAATCCCGGTTAAAAACTCACTACTACTCCATCGCTTTCAATGCCAGCTGATTTGTACTGGATCGTTTGATTTATGATCTGCAATGTTTTTATGTTTTTCGTGTTGTACTTCATTGTATGTGTTGCCTGTTGCGTGTTTGTTTGTCCAGCACTTTGGTGTGGACTTGTTCCTGTTTAAAGTGCTTTATAAATAAAATGGTATGGTATGGTATGGTAAGCAGCCATCTGCTTCGACCGGCTGGGTTTGGTAAGAACAGATACACAATGGCAGGTCAAGAATCGCATGTTAAGATAGAAATTGTCGGGTCGTGGGTTCTGGCCTGTAGACGTTGGATTTATTTGCCTGCTGGAGCTGACGTGTCGTGGTTGGTCCTGGGGGCTGTTGGGACTGCGGGATCCGGTCCTCTGGCATCGGTTCTGGATGTTGTAGCTGCTAGGTTGCAGCTATCAACTAAAGGTTGGTGAACATCGTGATCAGGCTTCGGCTTTTGACTGGCAAGCTGAATTACTACCAATATTAGAAAAGAAATCTGGTGAATTATGTCGAATAATTGTGGACAAAGGAGACAAGAATCACTGGAAAGAAATTCGGAAGACATGGAGGAAATTAAAAAATCATTAAACTTTATGAGTGCTGAACTAACAAGATAAGCGTCTCAACAAGAACTCTTGATTGGACTGATTGATGAAGTAAAACAATTGAAAATCCAAATAGGCAACAAAGACAATAAAATAGCTGAATTAGAAAAAAGTTGATGATCTAGAGCAGGACGCAAGACTAAATAACCTAGTGATAACTGGACTTGAAATCAAGCGCCAGTCATATGCAAAGGTTGCTACGTTGAGCTTGAATATTATTACTAATAAAAGAGATCATTATTAACATTAAAAATTATTATTATTTTGATTACTAATTAATATTATTATTATTAATAATAATAATAATAATAATAATAATAATAATAATAATAGATAATAGGTGCCTTCCATGCATGTTGAACCAAAATGGCTCCATACGCTACTCAGTTTCTGTGAAGAGTTTTCTCCTATTCATTTCCTATAGGAAAATTAGCAAATTTGTTAGCAAAATATGACGCCATGGTAACTGCAAATGCCAAAAAAAGTAATGGCACACTTCCCGGAGCCGAGCCGGTTGTTTTCATAAAACTTTTGTGGGGGTCCACGTTGCGGTTTGGGCCACATTAAAGTTGAAATAGGTACGGTTTTCAGGTGTAGAATAATAAGTGGGCAGTCACCAACTAGTTCCTGGACTTGGTGAAATATTGTGTTTTTGTTCACAAATTACGTCGCCATGGTAACTTGAAAAAAAAATAGCACACATCACGGGGCCGAGCCGGTCGTTTTGATATAACTTTTGTGGAGGTAGACATGGTGGTTCGGGCCGCATTAACAGAGATAGAAATGTAGACACACTTCCGAGGTGTAGATTAATAGGTGACTGCCATGCATTTGCAGAAAACTAAAAACAGGAACATGTGTGCATTGGTTTTTGCCAGGATTCCAACAGATTCTTCAAACCATTTAGAAGTCAAGGTCGAGATCTTCAGATCATTTTGTAAGATATTCCAGGAAACAGGAGCCGAGTAGGAGAAGGCCCTTTTGTCTAGTTCAGTCCTCACTGATGGAACACTGCAGGTAATCATGTCCTGAGAGCGCACGCTGTAGCTGCACTCACACAGAGACATGTAGGAGGAGATGTATGAGGGCAGCAGACCAAGAAGTGATTTAAAGATGAAAATGTACCAGTGGAAGAGTCTGTGTGAAGTTAATGATGTCCAGTTAACCAGTGAATACAGGGTGCAGTGGTGGGTACGATAATCACAACCAGTTATGAATCTTAGTGCACCATGATAGACAACATCCAACATCTGCAGGATGCACCATGATAGACAACATCCAACATCTGCAGGATGCACCATGATAGACAACATCCAACATCTGCAGGATGCACCATGATAGACAACATCCAACATCTGCAGGATGCACCATGATAGACAACATCCAACATCTGCAGGATGCACCATGATAGACAACATCCAACATCTGCAGGATGCACCATGATAGACAACATCCAACATCTGCAGGATGCCCATGATAGACAACATCCAACATCTGCAGGATGCACCATGATAGACAACATCCAACATCTGCAGGATGCTCCATGATAGACAACATCCAACATCTGCAGGATGCTCCATGATAGACAGCATCCAACATCTGCAGGATGCTCCATGATAGACAGCATCCAACATCTGCAGGATGCTCCATGATAGACAGCATCCAACATCTGCAGGATGCTCCATGATAGACAACATCCAACATCTGCAGGGTGCTCCATGATAGACAACATCCAACATCTGCAGGGTGCTCCATGATAGACAACATCCAACATCTGCAGGATGCACCATGATAGACAGCATCCAACATCTGCAGGATGCTCCATGATAGACAGCATCCAACATCTGCAGGATGCTCCATGATAGACAACATCCAACATCTGCAGGATGCACCATGATAGACAACATCCAACATCTGCAGGATGCTCCATGATAGACAACATCCAACATCTGCAGGATGCTCCATGATAGACAACATCCAACATCTGCAGGATGCACCATGATAGACAACATCCAACATCTGCAGGATGCTCCATGATAGACAACATCCAACATCTGCAGGATGCACCATGATAGACAACATCCAACATCTGCAGGATGCACCATGATAGACAACATCCAACATCTGCAGGATGCTCCATGATAGACAACATCCAACATCTGCAGGATGCTCCATGATAGACAACATCCAACATCTGCAGGATGCACCATGATAGACAGCATCCAACATCTGCAGGATGCTCCATGATAGACAGCATCCAACATCTGCAGGATGCTCCATGATAGACAGCATCCAACATCTGCAGGATGCTCCATGATAGACAGCATCCAACATCTGCAGGATGCTCCATGATAGACAGCATCCAACATCTGCAGGATGCTCCATGATAGACAGCATCCAACATCTGCAGGATGCTCCATGATAGACAGCATCCAACATCTGCAGGGTGCTCCATGATAGACAGCATCCAACATCTGCAGGGTGCTCCATGATAGACAGCATCCAACATCTGCAGGATGCTCCATGATAGACAGCATCCAACATCTGCAGGATGCTCCATGATAGACAGCATCCAACATCTGCAGGATGCTCCATGATAGACAGCATCCAACATCTGCAGGGTGCTCCATGATAATAATAATAATATAATAATAAACTTTATTTGTATAGCACCTTCCACAATGCCTTGCATTGACCAAGGTGCTTAACAGGATAAAAAGAAGAATAAACGGGAACAATAAATCAATGAAAATAGAATAAGAAACCACAGCGATAAAAGAAGGCAATGGAAATAAAAAATGCTACATACTAAAATAACACAAGTAATAAAAGTTACATACAGAAAGCTTTTTTGAACAAGTGGAAATAAAAATGCAATTGAAATAAAGATGCTACATACTAAAATACAAAATAATAAAAGTTACACACTGAAAGCTTTTTTGAACAAGTGGGTCTTCAGTTTGGTTTTGAACAGAGTCAGATCAGAGGTGGCACGCAGCTCAAGGGGGAGGCTGTTCCAGGCTTTTGGGCCGGCAACAGAAAATGACCGGTCTCCCCATTGCTTGTACCTCGAGCGAGGCACCTCCAGCAGGTGTTGACTGGCAGATCGTAGGTCCCTGCCAGGCTGATGGACTTTCAGAAGTTCTGAGATGTAGAGGGGAGCAAGTCCATTCAGAGCTTTGAAAACAAACAGCAGCAACTTGAACTGTATCCTGAACTGAACTGGGAGCCAGTGTAGAGAGGACAGGACAGGAGTGATGTGTTCATATTTTCGTGTGTTGGTCAAAAAGCGCGCGGCAGAGTTCTGTACAAGCTGTAAACGGGAGATGGAGGATTGATTAATGCCAAGATACAAAGCATTACAATAATCAAGTCTGGAGGTCACAAAGGCATGGATGGCCTTCTCCAGATCACCACGACTAAGAAATGACTTGACTTTGGAGAGCAGACGGAGCTGAAAGAAGCTGGTCTTGACAACAGAACTGATCTGTTTATCAAACTTTAAATTGGAGTCAAGCTGCACTCCAAGATTTCTGACCACCGAGTTGAAGTGGGGGAGGGGAAAACCAACACTGGGACTGGGAAGGATGTTGCTGGTGTCATCAGGTGCACCAAACAAAATGCATTCAGTTTTATCTGTGTTTAGGTGGAGGAAGTTTTGAGAGAGCCAGTGCTTAATGTCATTTAAGCAGTTGACAAGAGTGTTTGAACTGAGTGAGGGGTTGGGAGTGACTGGCAGATAGATTTGTAAATCGTCTGCATACATGTGAAAAGACAGGTTATGACGTGCAATGATTGATCCTAATGGCAGCATGTAAAGAGAGAAGAGGACTGGCCCTAGAATAGATCCCTGTGGTACGCCAGAGGTCAGAGGGGTTGATGAAGAGGAGGACAGATCGCCTATCATGACAGAAAAAGTTCTCCCAGACAGGTAAGATTTGAACCACTCAAGCACAGCTCCCTGGAGGCCAACCTGCTGAGACAAGCGGTTGATTAGTACCTGATGGTCGACGGTGTCAAAAGCTGCTGAGAGGTCTAACATCACCAGCAGTGCAGGGTTTTTTGCATCCAGGGACAGAAGAATGTCATTCTGTACTTTGAGCAGTGCAGATTCAGTGCTGTGACGAGCTCGAAAACCTGACTGAAATTTTTCAAACAGGTTGTTGAGTTCTAGAAAAGATTGAAGTTGAATAAAAACAATCTTTTCTAGGACCTTTGATAGAAATGACAGATGGGAAACTGGCCTGAAATTAGAGAGAGCTGTAGGATCTAGGCCTGGTTTTTTTAGAAGAGGCCTGACCACAGCATGTTTGAAAGCAGATGGCACAAAACCTGAAGTTAGACAGCTGTTGATAAATGACAAAACACAAGGACCAATTACATCAAAGGATTGTTTGAACATTTTAGAGGGAATGATGTCCAGAGAACAGTTAGTTGGTTTCATCTGCTGAACCACCTTGGTGAGGTTAGGCAGTGAAACCAGGTCGAACTGGTCAAAAACAGCTGTGGTTATTGCAGACGCACAAGACTGGATGGTGTTGGATGAACTGACAATGTTCTGTCTGATAGAGTCTATTTTGTTGACAAAATAGCTCTGAAAGTCATCGCAGGTAGACTGTGTGGCAGTTTTCAGAACATTGACAGATGGATTGATGACAGACTGGAGTGTGCTGAAAAGCGTCCTCGGCCGGTTGGAGCTGGTGGAGATTAAGTTGGAGAGGTACTGTGACTTGGCCTGTTTCACAGCATTATGATACTCACAGAGGCAGTCTCTCAGTATTCCCTGAGATACATGAAGTCGGTCGCGCTTCCATTTTCGCTCTGCTTGTCTGCAACGTTGTCGAAGAGCTCGCGTCGTTTCGTTGAGCCATGGTGATGGTCTGTTTTTTGAAGATGCCTGTTTGAGAGGAGCGATGGAGTCCATGATCGTCGTGCAGGTGTGATAGAAGGAGCTGATGAAGTCCTCAGGATGTAGAGATGGGTCCAGGCTGACAGCAGAGCAAAATTCAGTGCTCTTAAAGGCATCAGTAAACTCATTTGGAGTTAATGGGTTGATGGAGCGGCAGAAACGTGCTGGGAGAATAGCCTTTGGTGCAGGAGTGGTGAAAAATTCAAATAATATGGGAAAATGGTCTGAGATACAGGTGTCCAGGATCTCCACAGCAGGTATTTGAAGGCCGTGGGAGATAATTAAATCCAGTGTATGACCCAGGGTGTGTGTGGCCCCCGAGATCGACTGTGACAGGTTAAAAGAGTCCAGGAGGTTCTGAAACTCACATCCAAGCTGATTACTTGGGCAGCAGGTGTGCACGTTGAAGTCTCCACAGAAAAGCCAAGAGTCAAACTTTGGTAGCAAGTCCGCCAGTAGTTCTGAAAACTCACTGACAAAGTTTTTATTGTATTGTGGGGGCCTATAAAAAACGCCACACAAAATAGGTTTAGCAGATTCCAGCACAAAAATCATACTTTCAAAACTGGCATCCAACATCTGCAGGATGCACCATGATAGACAACATCCAACATCTGCAGGATGCTCCATGATAGACAGCATCCAACATCTGCAGGGTGCTCCATGATAGACAGCATCCAACATCTGCAGGATGCTCCATGATAGACAGCATCCAACATCTGCAGGATGCTCCATGATAGACAGCATCCAACATCTGCAGGGTGCTCCATGATAGACAGCATCCAACATCTGCAGGATGCACCATGATAGACAACATCCAACATCTGCAGGATGCACCATGATAGACAACATCCAACATCTGCAGGATGCACCATGATAGACAACATCCAACATCTGCAGGATGCACCATGATAGACAACATCCAACATCTGCAGGATGCACCATGATAGACAGCATCCAACATCTGCAGGGTGCTTGTAGGAGCGTTCATGTACAAAGTAGATCATGTCACCATAGTCAATGGAGGGAAGGAAAGTCACAGATACAAGGTGTTTCCTAACATTCAGAGTTAGACATGATCTGTTTCTGAAAAAGAAACTCAGTTTAACTCTGTTTCTTTACCAAGTTTTCCACGTGGAGTTTAAAAGAGAGATGCGAGTCGACCAAGATACCCAAATATTTATAGGAATCAACAAACTCAATAGGAACATCATTAGAGGAACTGCTGAGACCAACTTCCTGTTTGCAAACATCACTCTGCTTCTTGGAACAGGAAGTGGTATGGATGTATGCTGCATGCAATATGCTTGCTAAATAATATTTGTGAGATTTTCATTAATGAAAAGTGCGTTATAAATTAAATTCATTATTATTATTATTATTATTATATTTTCTTGGAATCCACTAATCACCTGTAATCAGTTTGACAAACATCACCTTCAGCTCAATGTCCTGTCTGTGGTTCAGGTTTCCGTCCATTTTAAAACTGTTTTCATTGTTTTGTCATGTCACTTGAAGATGACAAGGAATCAGTCTGAAAGGGCAGTGTGGATTTAAATCAAAGTGTGTATTTCAACATCTCACTTGTACATGTGTGTTTCCTGTTTCAGTTTGCTGCTGACGAAGGTGAAGCTTGAGGAGGTTTTGTTTGGCCCCGCTGCAGCCCTGCAGATTTGTGAGGAGATGCTGCAACACTGGCAAATGTCTTATGCCTTCAATCGCTCCAGGTGAGCAGACTAATCAACCCCTAACCTTAAAACAACTATGAACCAACCTTAACCCAACTGTAAACTAACCTTGAAACTAACTGTAAACTATTAAACTAACCTTAAACTAGCCTTAAACCACCACTCATCATAAGTAAATGGACTTACAGTAACCACTCATGCTCAGTGTCAGTATTTTGCAATGCATTGTGGACCAGATACAGTCATGCCTAGTTGTGGTTCTTTGAAATCCACTCAGTGTAAACAGTTTTCAATTTTCAGCTACTCTGCTGTCTTTCTGACACCTGGCAACATTCATTCAACCTTTATTTAAACAGATAAATCACATTGAGTCTCAAAGACTCATTTACAAGTGATATCTGCTGGACAGACAAAAGTGATGAAAAATGACACATAGGGTTTGGAGACAAAAAAATTCCTAACACATTTCTGACCTGTGAAGGTCAAACATGTGGTAATGAAAAAAATCTCGCACACAAGCACATAATGACACCGACATTACGCAGAAGGGGGAGGAGAGAGGAGTCTCAAAGGCAGGTACTTGGGGGGGGCTGCCGGCCACTGCCAGAAAACGAAGCCAAAGTTCTGAACCGATGACAAATGTTTTTTCAGCTGGGCTCCACTGACGTCCATGGAGGATGAGAGCGTCAAGTTTACAAAACATCCCAGGTGTTTTGAGATAAGACGGCCTATCAAGGTGTAACGACCGTATGTATACTGATTGTTGTAGTACCTTCCCAAGGCACAAGAGGGCGCCTCCTTCCTTTTATATATCATAACTCACCACAGAAGTCAGCAGAGAGTAGCTGGGAGTCTGATTGTGTGTACACGTTAACTGCCCTGCTCAACCTCTCAGTAACGAAGTGGTGAGGAAAATACGGACTACCTTCTAAATATTCATGTATGAATATTAGACTTAGCGCCGTGGAGATCTGGCATTGTATGGTTTTCTAAGCAATATAATAAAAGTATCAGTGGGAACCAACGTTTGATTGCTCTTTTCCAAGCTACACCGTAGCATATGTTGCTAATGCTAAGCTAGCTCTCCTCCTACACCACCATCACGTTACAAAGGCCAGTCGGGGAGCCGAATGTCATATAAACATGATTATTTTTGGAGACAGGCAGAACTTTAATGACATCTACCTTCAGTCTGTGTCGGTCCACTCGCTTCAGAAATGCATAAAACATTACCTGTTCAGGACATGTAACTGCCTCAACATAAAACTAATTTCTAAATACAGTATGTCTGTATAAAAAAAGTCAATAAAATGTAAAGAACCAAAACACTATCTGACCTTCAATACCAGAAGTAGCTGTGAATATATTTGAGCATGTGGTACCTAGTTTCACGTATTGGTATCAGGATAAAGGAACATTGTAAACTGACTATAAGATAGCCATCAGCTAACTTTAAACTACAGTAACCGTAAACTAACAAATTGTTCTGGTTTTAGTCCAAAGTGTGTCCATCAGCAGGTTAATCAGAATAACACCTCTACAAAATTTGTGTTGCAGTGAAACCGATGACAGCAGCAGTTTAGCTGTGGCTGAAAAGTCCGATGTGAGCCCATTAGTCAGGAAACCCTCCATCCACCTCGCCCTGCCTGACTTCCAGGAAGCCTCCACAGGTCGGTTCAGAACCTCTTCAGAATCTGCCTCTGGGTTCATTTAGATGACAGAATGTTCTGGAAGTTCTGCACATAATTACATTTACAGTATAAGGTTTAAAGAGAGGAAGAGGAATAACATTCTGATTGACCATTTTAATCAGAGCAAACGTTAACTAAGGGCTTTTTACTATTGGGAAAAAATATCTATCCATTTTAATCTGAATAGTGAACGTTACACCTTTCTCCCCCCATCTGTGGCCCCCTGGATGGACGGCACCTTTGGTATTTGCCCATACTGACTGTTCTACAAGCTGGCTGGGGCCAAGATGGTGGGGACGCAAATATGTCAAGCTCAAGACCCTGGGGGCCACATCCAGCCTGGCTTACAATTAAGTCCGGCCCACAAGATCATTTTCTATAGATCTACTCTCTCCATAAACGTATGATGTCATTGTATGTTGCAGTTCCCTTATCAGTCAGTCCACTCAGTGCAACATATGACTATGGGAATTGCGCCCCCGTGCGGTTACCTGAAGTAATACAATCACGCCTTTACGGCAGGTGGGCGTCAGCGTCACCACCCTCTTGGCATAAAGACGCGTGCACCCATCTCACTTCCTCTTTTTGCCCTTCACCTCGCTTAAAACCTGAACTTTGTGGGACTTCTCTGTAGCTACATCGCTCTATCTGAGGTGAGCTCGCTCCCTACTCTGAGCGAACAGAGAAAATTCCTGCGTGTGGCTGGGCTAGCGAAAGCTAGTCCAGCGTCTTTGTTTAACCTCGAGGTTTTTTCTTCTCTCTTCGCAGACGGCTTCGCTCGACGACGCTAACTGCGTCACACCGCTACCCCGCTAACGAGTAGCGGGATAGCCAGCGAAAGCGACGCGACGGAGGAGACGTCTTCGGACATCATTAGCACAACTAACAAGCTCGACTTTCTCAGCCATGGCGCCTGAGAAAGGGAAGCGAAAAGCAAAAAAATGCTAAAAGAACCAGCAGGCCAGCGAGCCCGAGCTCCCGTGCCTGCCCCAGCGGCTACGGCTAGTCCCTCTCGGCGACGGACACCCATGAGGCCTGTCTCGTCTGCCTGGGGATGTTTTACGCTAAGACAACGCTGGAATCCCCCGACTCCTGTCCACATTGCAGCCAGATGACAGAAGCTGTGACGAAGTGTCGCGTGGACACCGTGGCCAAGGCCATAAGTGGCACTGCGCCAACACGGGACCCGGACCTCACAGAACTGTTCACTCCCACTCCGGAGCTCGAGAACATTGATCTGGAGGACAGTGGACAGGTCGAATGGGGGGACAGTATGGAAATGGTGGCACCCGTCGGGGACTCGACGACTGAGTTCGACACACGAGGCCTGATGAACGCAGACAACCTCTCGCTGACGGCCTCGGGGGAGATTTTGGATGAAGAAGCCGACAACGAGGATGAAGGGGAAGATGAGGAATTCCCCCAGAACCCGACGGCAGTCCTGCCAGAGACGGACGCGTCCATCCCTGCCTTGTTCGACTTGTGTCGCAGAGCGGCGCGCGTGCTGCAGATCGCTTGGCCAGAACCCCCACCTCGCCAACAGGTTACGAGGTTGGTGGGCACCTACTTCTACGCGAAACAGCAGTCGGCCATGAGACACAGGATACTGATTTTTCCAGATTTTCTCACGGAGCTCACTCGCACCTGGCCCGAACCCAGGGCTCCCATGCCTCTGCCGCTCTCTCTGTTCCTCGACGTCGCCAGAATGGAGGCAGCAGGAATCACCAACGTCCCACAGATGGAGGACACGCTGGCGGCTCACCTGGCCCCCAGGACGTCGGACGCAAAACCAACTCTGCCCAGCAAAGCCTGCCGCGCTTCGGCTGCACAGCTCGAAAAATGCTACCGGGCCCAAGGCCTCGCGGCCCGCGCGCTGAACACTTCGGCCTTGATGCAGGCGTACCTGGCAGAGAAGCTTCAAGAGCTCCAGGTAACTCATCCTGGAGGAGGCCCGCAGGGCGACTGACTTTGTGCTCTGCATGATAGGGACCACGGCCATAGCTCAAGGGAGATGCATGGCTGAAGTGGTCATCGCCCAGTGCCACTTGTGGCTCACTCTGATGGACCTGCCAGAAGGTCAACGTTACCCCTTCCTTCACCACCCGATAGAGCTGACGGGACTCTTCGGGGAAGCCCTAGAGCGTATCCAGAGCAGGCTGGAGCAACGAAGGAAGCAGGCTGAAGCGCTGCGAGAGGGGATGCCGAGAAAGGCTTTCACCCCTCCCCCAGTGACACCAGCGGGAGCAGACCCGCGCAGCCTCGACACCGCTCAGCCACATGCCGCCCCCCCCGAAGAAAAGACCAGCTTACGACGGAGAGCAACGGCAGAGATCCACAGCAGGTCCATCTCAGGCTGGTCTGTCCTGGAGTAGGAACAGATTTGTTCCTCGCCAAGCGGTCCCGCCGAGGACTTCCTTAGCGAACCGGGACGAGAGGCAGAAGCGGGCCTGACGAAGCGGGCCCGCTCCACAGTTTTGCAGGTTCGTCCGCCCACGGGGTACGGGAACTGAGACATTTAATCCCAGACTTTATTTGTAAAAAACTACGAAAAGCTGGTGACGTTCATGTGTGCTCAAAACAAAATGTTTCTGACATGTGTGTAATAAAGACAAATTTTTGTTCTTCCAAACACAAAAATAAAGTACCAGAAGCACAAACTGCCCTGATTCTTGACTTAAAATAAATAAATAAATAAAACAGGGACAACAACAACCCATTTTTATGAAAACAGTCATAAGGGGAGAGGGCAAGCATCTCTCCTCCCCCGTGCAGCACAGGGTGTCAGGTCAGAGAATGAACCACAGCGGGATGTCTGGGGTCTGTCTGGAGCAGGCAGACTTCACGGCGTCCATGTGCGGGCAAGTCAGTTCGCTCAGGGCCAAGCAGTGGGGGTCAGATGCTCCCCCGCCTGCACCCAAGAGGTGCAGGCAGCTTGCAATAAACATGCCTCTGAGGCTCTCCACGCATGCGCAGGCCTGGGGGTGTGTGTCTGCCAAACACGTGGGTCATGTCAACAGTACGTCACGGGCTCCGCCTGCAGTTCCACAAGCGGCCGCCACCGTTCACAGGGATGCTAAAGTCAGATATAAACCCAGAACGTGCACACGTCTTGAGGGAGGAAATAACAGCAATGTTGCAGAAAGGTATGATCCGTGTTGTCCCAAAACGAGAAATAAACACTGGCCATTTCAGCAAGTATTTCCTCGTACCCAAACGAGACCAAACCTTGAGACTGATACTGGATCTCAGAGCTTTGAACAAGAGAATAACAACTTACAGGTTCAAAATGCTGGCGCTGAGACAAGTGCTCCAGTCTGTGAGACCGGGAGACTACACATGCACGGTGGATCTGAAAGACGCCTACTTCCATGTAAGCATCTGGAAGAGACACAGAAAATATCTACGCTTTGCATTCGAAGGGAAAGCTTACGAATACAAAGCTTTACCTTTTGGATTAAAAACCGCTCCACGCTCTTTCACAAAGTGCCTGGACGCAGCTTTGACTCCCCTCAGGGGTCAGGGGGTCCGAATTTTGAATTATTTGGACGACGTTCTGATTCTCGCCAGCAACTGAGCACAAGCCCAGCTGCACACACACATGGTGATGATGCACCTGGAGGCTCTGGGCTTCGTTTTAAATCTGCAGAAAAGCGATCTGACTCCATCACAGATTACCGTATTTCTGGGCATACAGATCAACACATTTTATACAGAGCACGGCTTTCAGAGGAGCGGGTTTCTTCGATACGCCTCTGCCTGGCACGCTTTCAGCTGGGTCAGGGAGTGTCCCTCAGACTCTGCCAACGTCTTCTGGGCCTACTGGCAGCCGCCATTCCATGTGTGCCCCAGGCGTTGCTGAAGATGCCTGCTCTGCAAATTTGGCTAAACAAACAAACACATCCTGTCCCCCTCAGGCGGGCAGGGAGGATTTTGATCAGCCAAGAATGTCTGTCAGCCCTTGAACCCTGGAGGGATCCCTCAGTGTTCACTGCAGGTGTCCCGCTGGGACGAGTCCTGTCTCGTGTGGTGAACACAACAGACGCTTCGTTGGGGGGATGGGAAGCAGTTTGCAGGAACCAGAACGCCCGAGGGCTCTGGGAAAAACAGGATGCAAAGCTCTACATCAACTTGCTGGAATTAAAGGCTGTTTATCTGTCAATAAAGCTCTTTTACAAAAAGGGGCTGATCACAAAACAGCATGTCCTCATAAAATCGGACAACAGGACAGCTGTGTCCTACATCAACAGGGAGGGGGGGACGAGGTCCCGAGCCCTCCACGGCCTGACACACAGGCTGTGTCTCAATTCAGGGGCTGCGTCCTCATGAGGACCCAGCCTAGCTGGGCCGAGTAGGCCACGCACTCACAAGACCGGGTGGGCTGAGCGAAACTGCTGAAATGGGACGGTCTAGCCTTCAGGTTTGCCGGCCTTGAAGTGGGTGGGGCGTTCTCTTGAAGTGGGTGGGAAGTTCTTGTGTGCCGCTTGGTGTGTGTGGAAAGAGAAGGGACGCCGCTAAAATATATTAGTTAGCTGAATACATGTATATATATTAGTGTTTCTGAGTTTACTGTTTGTTAAGAACTGATTACAAATCAGCTTATAAGGGGCGATCTGTTAAAAGACAGAGTGGACCTCCGAAACGCAAGTTGTCCATTAGCTCAGTTGGTAAATCAACCTGCGATTGGTGCAGAGATACTTTTCTCGAAGCTGGTTCGAATCTCACTCGGTACGGTTAAAACTTATTTTACGTTTGTCTTTTATTGGATAAAAAAATGAGGACTGAGATTAAAAGGAAGGAGTTTGTGAAACTCCTTCTTTTTTTTTATCCAATAAAAGACAAACGTAAAATAAGTTTTAACCGTACCGAGTGAGATTCGAACCAGCTTCGAGAAAAGTATCTCTGCACCAATCGCAGGTTGATTTACCAACTGAGCTACTGGACAACTTGCATTTCGTAGGTCCACTCTGGGTTTTAAAAGATTGCCCCTCAGAAAATCCTTGCTACGCACGTGTAAAATAATCTGATTTGTAATCAGTTCTTCAAAAACAGTAAACTCAGAAACACTAATATACTGTATATTCAGCTAACACATTTTTTTTGTCGTTTCTGTAGTTAAATTTTAATGAGATATATTCGAGCTGAGGTTGTTTGAGATGACTAAATAAAGGTTGAATGAATATTCGCGCTGAGGTTGTTGTTAAAACGAGCTGATGACTCAACAACACGCAGCAGCCCCGACTCTGCACGCAGAAAGTCCCCCCCCCCCGCGAAATCTCTGCTGGCGCTATGAATTCTGGGATAGCCTCCGTCTTGAAGGATTCACGAATGCATCCTTCGATTTCGGCAGGAAGTAGGCCGCATTCCTCGGCCGCATGAGGAGGAGTCTTCGAATTGGGACAGTCCTCCGCGCGGGGCAATGACGTATGCGGCTGACAAATGCGCACTCATGAGGATGCAGCCCCTGAATTGAGACACAGCCACAGGCTGCTCACGTGGTGTGGTCCCAGAATTTTGTCACTGAGAGCGACACACATCTCGGGAGAGCTAAACCACGGGGCAGACGCCCTATCAAGAGGACCACTACTGGCCTCAGAATGGAGACTGAACCCACGGATGGTGGACCAGGTCTGGTTACGATTCGGGCGGGCATCCGTCAATCTGTTCGCGTGCAGAACCAGCTCGCACTGCGCTCAGTACTTTTCACTGAAGGAAACAGACGCACCAATGGGGACGGATGCCCTGGCCCACGACTGGTCAGCAGGGGTGCAGTATTACGCGTTTCCACCTGTCCCTTTAATCCAGGTGATGCTGGAACGTGTAAGGAGGGGAGCCCTCTCCCTGATATTAATAGCCCCCAAGTGGCCACAGAAACCGTGGTTCCCAGAAATAATTTCATTGTTGTCAGGGACACCATGGCAGCTGCCCCCCCACAGGGACCTGCTGACTCAAGCCCATGGGCAGCTTCTCCATCCACGTCCAGAACTGTTATGGTGAAAAAATAGGGAATGGACTGTGTTGATTTCCCATATTGCTTAGCGGTACATTAGTGTTAGTGTGTGTGTTAGTGTTGTAATTGTTTTACACGCTTTCCCCCAAAACATCAATACAATAGATTAAGTGTGGAAAAATGATTGTGTTATACAACAAATACAGACCTTTTCATTCAATAGGTCTCTGACTTTGCACAGTACTGCAATTGATTTAGCTATTTTTATTCTTACATAATTTATGTGTCGTTTCCATGTCAGTTTGTCATCAATGATAACACCCAAAAACTTCACCTCACTCACTCTACAAATCTCAACACCCTCAATTTTGAATGGAACATCAACAGTTTTCTTTTTATTACTGAATATCATGTAATTAGTTTTATCTAGATTTAATGATAATTTATTAAGTTTAAATCAAGTTTGTAATTTGACAAATTCTGTCTTCATCAACTCCAACATTTGTTCTATATCAAAGTCAAAGTTCAATCAATCAATCAATCAATCAATTTATTCACTCGATTAAAAAAAAATCATCAGTTTACAAACACAGTCTCTGACAAAACATATTTACACGAGTGAAGAGGGAGCAGGAAGAAGAAAATCTTGTATAGACCTGCCCCCTTTCTCAATAATTACAAAAATGTCATGGCCGTAAACATTAAATTAACAAAACAAGTTGCAAACAATATCTAAACAATAACATACATAACAATATATCACTCTTCCCATTAACAACTCAAAAGTGTATAAGAGTTAATCATTCTTTTTTTATAAAGTTTCTTGAATTGGTTTATTGTAGAGCAATTTTTAAACTCCTCATCCAAACTGTTCCATAGTTTTACTCCATGCACCGAAATGCACATTTGTTTTAAAGTAGTACGCACAGTTTTACTTTTGAAATCATACTGCCTTCTGTTAGTTCTTTCACAAGAGCTCAAGACAAAGAACTTTTGTAAATTAAATGGCAATAATCTCTTTCTAGCTTTAAACATTATCAATAACATTTTTAAATTAACCAGATCCTTTAGTTTCAAGATATTTGATTGAATAAACAATTTATTTGTATGTTCTCTGGTGTCCACTTTATAAATAATTCTCATAACTTTCTTTTGTATGACAGATAACGGTTTAGTGTTGGTTTTATATGTGTTGCCCCATACCTCTATACAGTATGTCAGATATGGAACAACAAATGAATAATATAATGTCTGTAGTGTTGACAGCTCTAAAACATGTTTTACTTTATTTAGAAGTCCAATACTTTTGCATAGTTTTAATTTTATGTATTTTATATGAGATTTCCAGTTAAGTTTATGATCCAAAACAACCCCTAAAAATTTAACTTCATGTACTCGTTCAACTTGATTATCATCTATAGACATTATAATAGAATCATCTATTTTTCTATTACCAAAAATCATGAATTTTGTTTTATTCCAGTTTATTGATAATTTGTTGTATTTAAACCACTCATTAAGTTTAGACATCTCACAAGTCATACATTCTATAATGGTTTTTAAGTCATTCCCAGAACAAAATAAATTTGTATCATCTGCGAACAGGATGATTTGTAACTTTTTAGACACTTCACAAATGTCATTGATATACAAAAGAAAAAGCTTTGGTCCTAGCACTGAACCTTGGGGGACTCCACATTTTATATTTTGAAGATCTGATTTTACATTTCCTAGCTGTACAAATTGTTTTCGGTTAGTCAAATAACTACTCAACCAGTTATGAACTATCCCTCTTATCCCATAATCTTGCAACTTGGAAAGCAATAAAGTGTGGTCGATTGTATCAAAGGCTTTTCTTAAATCAATGAACATCCCCACTGTATATTGTTTCCTTTCAATTGCTTCTGTAATTTCTTCATTTAGTTCTAACAATGCAAGGGATGTTGATTTATTTGATCTAAAGCCATATTGACTCTCACTCAATAAGTTATTCTTTTCAATATAACCATCCAATTTCTGGACAAACCATTTTTCAAGCACTTTAGAAAACTGGGGGAGCACTGAGATCGGTCTATAATTGTCAAAACTATGTCTATCACCATTTTTAAATATTGGAATAACTTTTGCTAATTTCATTTTTTCTGGAAATAAACCACTCTGGACGGACAAATTACAAATATAAGTAAATGGTTTAATAATAAAGTCAATAGTTTTTTTTATAATCATCATATCAATTCCATCACTATCAACAGATGTTTTAGTTTTGCTTTTCCTTACTATATTTAAAATTTCATGTTCACTTATATCTCCAAGAAACATTGACTGTGAAATTCTACTACCACCCTGCCTACCCTGAATATCATTTGTCTTAATGGAAGAAGCCAAACTTGGCCCTATATTTACAAAGAAGGAATTAAATTCATTCACCACTTTCTTTTTTTCAGTCAAGGTTGTTTCTCCCTTGAAAAACTGTTTTTCAAGACAATGAGTATAATTAGGTCTTACAATACTATTCAAAATGTTCCACGTTCTTTTCATATTGCCACTGCTCTCTCGAAACTTTAAATTGTAGTAATCTTTCTTAGCTTGTCTTAATAATGTTGTCAATTTGTTTTTATACGCCTTGTATTTCATCTCTTTAAGTTTAGTTGGAAATCTGACAAAATCTCTATATAACTTATTTTTCTTCTTACAAGATTTTAACAGTCCCTTGGTCATCCAGGGTTTTGCATTGACATTTTTATTTTTGTGACACACTAGTATTGGGCAATTTTTGTCATATAATGATTTATAAACTTGCAAAAAAAATTCATATGCCACATTCACATCCTTCACATATACTCCACTCCAGTTTTCCTTTAACAGATCATTACAGAATTTCTTTATTGTTTCATCAGATCTGACTCTAACCTGCCTTATTTCATCAACTTTACTAGTTTTTTTAATTTTGCTATCATGAACTATGAATATAGGTAAATGATCACTTATGTCACTTATGAGTACCCCACTGTAAATAGCCTTTCCAATTTCATTAGTAAAAATATTATCAATTAATGTTGCAGTAGTGCTAGTGATTCTGGTAGGCTGAGTAATCACTGGATATAAACTTCTACTGGACATTGCATCAACAAAATCTGTGGTCATTTTGTGCTCTCCTTGTTTTAATAGATCAATATTGAAATCTCCACATAGTAACCAGGTTTTCCTATCATTTAGTCCATCCAGGAGATTTTCACATCTTTCTCTAAAATATTCTATATTAGAGCCTGGTGTTCTATATACACAAGCTACAATAATGTTCCTTGTTTTCTCCATCTCTATTTCAACAGTAACACATTCCATCACATCATCCAAGGCAAATGACATACATTCTAATTTTTCACATCTCAAGGAACAATGAACATACAGTGCAACACCGCCACCTTTGTTCTTCACTCGATTTGTATAAAACAGATTGTACCCTTCCATATCAAAATCTGTAGATTTTTCATTTAACCAAGTTTCAGATAAAGCTATTACTTGATAGTGATTTTTAAATGTTTTCAGATATTCATTAATCTTGTCAAAATTAGCATGAAGACTTCTGCAGTTAAAATGAATAAGTGAAAAATTATCAGAGTCCACAGAAAGATTCAGTTGTTCTTCTGTATAATATTTACAATTGTTAGTTTTGTCTAATAAATTACTGTCTGGATCAATGTTGTTTTCATAATCATGTATTTTGAATTCTGTAACACCATGTCTTGTCAAAATTGGTTTGCTTGTTTCATGTTGTATTGCTTCCATTTATCTCTTTCTTTTTCAAAAGGAACTTTGTTCCTTTTTTCTAAAGGAACTTCGTTCACTTGTGTTTTTCAAGAAGGGCCTCAACTCCATCCTTGAGTTCATGACCTGGGGTTCTCCTTCTTTGGGTCCAGGCCGTCTCCCATCCTGCGTTCTTCAGTATTGACTCTAGATCCATTTCCTTCTCTGGAATGTCCATGTTGACTCCGAGCTCACATAATCCAATTGCAGCAGCTTGAGGGTCATTGTACACTTTAACTTTCCCGTTCTCACAAAAAACTTTCAGTCTAGCTGGAAATAAAATCCGTGACTTGATTTTTTGTTCATTAAGTACTTTGCGCACATCTTTGTATTTTGCACGTTCCTTAAACACAGAGCTTGTAAAGTCCTCATCAAAATAAATCCTTCGATCGTTGACTTGTACAGTCTTTGCTCTCCATGCAGCTTGCAGCACTTTTTGTTTCATGGCATGTGATTGAAATCGAACCAGAACAGTTCTGGGCCGGTCCTTTGGTCCAGGCCTCGGCCCTATCCGATGTGCCCTCTCCACATGGAGTTCATCCGTCACTTCCAGTTTTTCATGGATCAGTTTGTTGACAAAGTCAATCATGTTGTTTTCTTCACAGTTTTCTGGCACTGAGTAGATTCTCATATTGTTTCTCCTGGCTTGACTTTCCAGTTCCTCACATTTTAATTCTAGTTGCTTTTGCATTTGAAGGGTATGTAAAAGCACTTTGGAGGTTTTCATTTCATAGTCTTCACTCTCAGCAATTCTCTGTTCAGCTTCATCCATTCTTTTTTTAATACTCATGAAATCTGTACGTAGCTCATTTAACTCTGCCTTTAATGATCCAAAACTTGCTATTGTTTCTGATCGAAATTCTCTCAGTTCTTTGAGTATTTCAGCCATACCTGTAGATTTAGCTGATGAAGCGTCCTCTGTTGTCTCCTCTTGATTGTTCTCCATTTGTTTTTGTGCACATGCCTCCATTTGTTTGGAAGATTGCTTGTGTTTCTGCTTGGACATTTCTCTCTGTCCTTCTTTCTCCTTCTTTCGCTCCTCTTTGTCCTCCTTTCTCACTGTTCTTCTCCACTCAGTTTTCAGTATTTTGCTGTTTTTGAAGTTGTTTAATCCAACACTTTGCAGTTAATTGTTTGCAGAGACACTCCCAAACATACATGCCTGGCGGCCATCTTGGATACTTCTCCAAACCTTCTTCAAGTTAACTTTATTGTCAGAACTACAATATGTACAGGACATACACAGGATTGAAATTGCATTTCTCTCTCAGTCCCTCGGTGTAACAGTAACCATTTAAACACTAAACAATTAATAAACAAGCATAAAATGAAATAATAAAAGTTTAGTACTGTCCTGAGTTTTTTGCATAGTAGTTTTCCATAGTAGTATAAAAGTATAAAAAGTTTCACCAACAGCAAAAATGAAATAGAGTGTAATACTGTCCCGAAGTATAAAGTATAAAAAGTACATCTATAAAATAAATGAAGGTTTCTGGCATTTGACATTTGTAAAGAGTGACAAAGCAGCATATGGGGTTAATGTACACAGTATGAGGTAGTTGATATTGGTATAGAAACAAAGTGGCATTATGCAATAAGGCTAGTAAAAAGAATATATACTGTATATCAGCAGTAGTGTAGATATAAAAAGTCTAGATGTAAACAGTAGTAATAAATGTAAACAGTAGTAATAAATGTCAACAGTAAATGTAAACAGTAGTATGACTATAGGCAGTAATGTAATACAAACATTAGTGCAAATATGAGAAGTAGTGCAAACTGAATGAGCACATGACCGAGAGTTTAGTGAATAACCCGTTTGATGACACAGAGTCCAGTGTTAAAAACTTTGTGTTGTGTGGTAATGTGTGAGAAAGTTTTAGTGTTAAGGCAGTTCAAATGGGAGGGGGGCAGAGCAGGCAGAGTGTTTAGCATCCTGACTGCCTGATGAACAGAGCTGTCTCTCAGTCTGCTGGTTCGAGCCTGGAGACTCCTCAGTCTCCTCCCTGATGGCAGCAGGCTGAAGCAGCTGTGTAGTGGGTGTGTGGGATCACCTGCCATGCAGAGGGCTTTCCGAGTGAGGCGTTTGCTGTGTAAGTCCTGCAGTGAGGGCAAGGAGGTGCAGACAATCTTCTCAGCTGCTCTCACTATACGCGGGAGGCTCTTGCGGCAGGATGCAGTACATGCACCATACCACACCGTGATGCAGCTGGTCAGAACACTTTCTATGGCACCTCTGTAGAAGGTGCACATGATGGGGGTATATCTTTACCCAAACAAAAAAGATGTGGTATCATCTGCAAAAAGGACACATTTAAGGAGTCCTGACACATTTACCAAGTCATTCACATATAAAATAAATAATTTATTCCAAGTACAGAACCTTGGGGAACTCCACATGTGATATTGCAGAGGTCATATTTTACACCCTTTATTTGTACAAATTGTTTCCTATCTTTCAAATAACTAGATAACCACAGTAATGCTGGTCCTCTGATACCATATTTGTTCAATTTTTCAAGGAGAATGGTATGATCAATTGTGAAATACCCGTTTTTACTTAATGATTTTTCAGAACACTATTCATTACTTGTTGCTTTCTTATCACCATTACTTTTTAAATAAATCATTATAATATTCCTTCTTATGTTTCCTCATAATCCCTACTAATTTATTTTTATACTTCTAATATTTCTTTTCTGTCTATTGTGTTCTCAATTTCAAGAAGCATGTCCCCCAACTGTTCCTGAGCTTTAAGATGTTCTTGTCCCCTCAGGTTCCCTCACCCCTCTCTCAGTGGCAGCATCCCGTCTGGAGGCAGCACTGTCAGAGGTGTCAGACATTAGCTCCACCCACCGCCAATGCCCCGCCTACATCTGGACCACGCTGGAACACATTTGGCTGCAGGCTGGTAGGACAACAGAACACAAAGACATTTGAAGTGGACCTGGCTCAGAACTAGATTTGTTTTTGTTGAGCAAGAAATATTTTTATGACTAAACAAATCCACCTGAGGGAAACTGAGAAGGACAGAATCAGATTATTTCATTCATTCATTCAACCTTTATTTAGTCAGGTAAATCTCATTGAGCCTCGAGGGCTCATTTACAAAAGCGACCTGCTACAAACTAAAGAATGATGAACATCAATGGTAGAATTTCATTAAACAACAAACAACAGAAGAAAAAAAGACATAGGAGAGAAATAGAAAGTGAAATGCAAAGTATCAAAACTAGCAAAACACCACAAGGTAGATGTACAAAATCAAAAACAGGAACATATCTGCAATGGTTTTTGCCAGGTTTCCAAAAGATTTTTAATTATAGAGTTGTTGTTGTTCAATCTAATTTATTACTTTATTATTTAAATATTGGAAGATTGTTTTATAATTGTAAAGTTTAAAAGATTTCCAGGTTGTTGCTTTACTCAAAAAAGCAGCTTTCAGTCGGAGACAAACAAACAGATGAGTTCATTCTAAACTTATAAAAAAGTTAAGTCTGGTCCTCTGGACGGGTTCATAAAATAAATAAAAATATATTTTTAGAAACGTTTCGTCTTTCATCCGAAAGATTCTTCAGTCTGAGGTGCTGTATTCAGCTCAGTGTTAGGGGCCGTTTACACGGCGTGTACTGTATTTTGAGTGAAACCGTAGCTTTCTCTCTGCGGTTCTGCTGATCATATACACAACACCACTGGCCCCCCTCTTTGAATCCAGAGGTTTCTGAATCCACCTTCCAGAGTGGAGGTTTTTCGCTGACCCCCTGCTGAGAACATAAACGTCTCCTGCTGAGCCTTTGTTTAAGCCACAATGTGCGCACGCACGTGTGGACAGACAGCATATTTCTATCAACAACAATGACGGTGGTCACACACCACGTTCTAAATTACGACTGATGGAATATATTTTGAGTCTCATATTTAATTAATCTACACCTGAATGTAGCTGCATCTGTGTTGGAAGAGACACAGGCTGTGTCTCAATTCAGGGGCTGCATCCTCATGAGGACCCAGACTAGCTCACACACACACACACTCACAAGGCCGGGTGGGCTGGACGAAACTGCTGAAATGGGACGGTCTAGCCTTCTGGTTTGCGTGATTACGTACTTCCGCCTTACGTGCGGCAAATGTGTTTTCATCAGTGCCCACGTAGTTCCGCCTAGTTTGTTGCTCGCGGGAAAAACAAAATGGATCCAGAATCGGTGGTTTGTATTTTTTTTTTAGCTCTGTCCGTATTGAAGCAGCTTCGACAATTTTTTGGTAGACGCAGGAGATACTTGTTTTTAAGGCTGGCAGCTGATCCGAATATGGTAAGTAGAATCTCTGACGTCCCGTTGTATTGCTATAAATGGTAGCATACAGCTAGCTGTAGCTCGTGCTTATTATTCAACATTAATCACATCTGTTTTGGTCGTAAATGAAATTCAATATTACTCTGTCGTACATACCGTATTCGTCGGCGTATAAGTCGCACCGGAGTATAAGTCGCACCAACCTATTTATGCCCAATTAAATGGAAAAATCAACGTATAAGTCGCATCGGCCTATAAGTCGCACCGGCCTATAGGTCGCACCTCACGTGAACTGGTGTTTTGCCCAAAATGGACTGGCTGCCAAATTGTTTGGAAGGACTTTTGACAAGATTATCACATAAAAACTACAGTATTTTGTTTGATGTGTCTTAGTTGAACTTTTCATTAATAAATGAACATTATTTTGGACTGGCTGCCAAATTGTTTGGAAGGACTTTTGACAAGATTATCACATAAAAACTACAGTATTTTGTTTGATGTGTCTTAGTTGAACTTTTCATTAATAAATGAACATTATTTTGGACTGGCTGCCAAATTGTTTGGAAGGACTTTTGACAAGATTATCACATAAAAACTACAGTATTTTGTTTGATGTGTCTTAGTTGAACTTTTCATTAATAAATGAACATTATTTTGGACTGGCTGCCAAATTGTTTGGAAGGACTTTTGACAAGATTATCACATAAAAACTACAGTATTTTGTTTGATGTGTCTTAGTTGAACTTTTCATTAATAAATGAACATAATTTTTGTATATTTTGTGTCTTTCATCATTTATCTTTAAAGATAAACACATAAAAATATATTTTTATTAGCTGACATTACAGTAAAAAACGTGTCTCAGTTTAAAATGATGACAGAAACAGATACTGTATTTATTTTATGGTTTTTATTTATTTATTCAAAACCATTGAAGTCTTCATCTTCTGTGTCACTGCACCATTTTTGGACCAGGCAGATGTCAACAGTGTAGGTACTGTAAAGGGTTTCTTAGCGCCCATAGCGGCCGAAACTGGTACTGCACCATTTTTGGAGTTTTTGACCAAAGTCAAATTATGACCAAAATATTGGAAAAATCGACGTATAAGTCGCACCGGCCTATAAGTCGCAGGGCTTAGAAATGTAGGCAAAAAGGTGCGACTTATACGCCGGATAATACGGTAACACTTAATTTTTTCCAGTTAAGTTATCCAACTCAGCCATCTCGAAATTCCCGCAAAATCTCTGCTGGCACTACGAATTCTGGGATAGACTCCGCCAGAAAGGATACTCGGATGCATCCTTGGATTTCGACAGGAAGTAGGTCGCATTCCTCGGCCGCATGAGGAGGAGTCTTCGAATTGGGACAGTCCTCCGTGCGGGGCAATGACGTATGCAGCCGACAAATGCGCACTCATGAGGACGCAGCCCCTGAATTGAGACACAGCCAATGTCTGATCCAGATCTAATATCCCTGTTTATAGAACGAGGCAAGAAGATATTTCACGCATCGTTCTGCACCATAACATACTAAATGAGCTAAATAATATCAGTTTA
This sequence comes from Garcialebias charrua, assembly GCA_038048925.1. Classification (NCBI taxonomy): domain Eukaryota; kingdom Metazoa; phylum Chordata; class Actinopteri; order Cyprinodontiformes; family Rivulidae; genus Garcialebias; species Garcialebias charrua. Next base: position 42,616 of record JBBPBX010008790.1, read on the forward strand.
ACAATAATAAACAGTGTTTATGTTAGTGTGGGAGATATATACATGTAAAGTTATCTGAGCTAAATGAAGCTATCTGGACTCAAGTTACATGTACTTGATTTAAACGATGCATAACATGCTGCATATTACAAACTGGATTCCAAAAAAGTTGGGACACTAAACAAATTGTGAATAAAAACTGAATGCAATGATGTGGAGATGACAAATGTCAATATTTTATTTGTACTAGAACATAGATGACAGATCAAAAGTTTATTATGAGTAAATGTAACATTTTAAAGGAAAATATGTTGATTCAAAATTTCACAGTGTCAACAAATCCCCAAAAAAGTTGGGACAAGTAGCAATAAGTGACTGGAAAAAGGAAATTGAGCATATAACGAACAGCTGGAAGACCAATTAACACTAATTAGGTCAATTGACAACATGATTGGGTATAAAAAGAGCTTCTCAGAGTGTCAGTGTCTCTCAGAAGCCAAGATGGTAAGAGGATCACCAATTCCACCATTGTTGCACAGAAAGATAGTGCAGCAATACCAGAATGGTGTTACCCAGCGTAAAATAGCAAAGACTTTTAAGTTATCATCATCAACCGTGCATAACATCATCAAAAGATTCAGAGAATCTGGAACAATCGCTGTGCGTAAGGGTCAAGGCCGTAAAACTCTACTGGATGCTCGTGATCTCCGGGCCCTTAAACGTCACTGCACCTCAAACAGGAATGCCACTGTCAAGGAAATAACAGAATGGGCTCAGGAATACTTCCAGAAAGCATTGTCAGTGAACACAATCCACCGTTGCCAGCTGAAACTCTACAGTGCAAAGAGGAAGCCATTTCTAAGCAAGCTCCACAAGCTCAGACGTTTGCACTGGGCCAGGGGTCATTTAAAATGGAGTGTGGCAAAATGGAAGACTGTTCTGTGTCAGATGAGTCACGATTTGAAGTTCTTTATGGAACACTGGGACGCCATGTCATCCGGACCAGAGAGGACAAGGATAGCCCAAGTTGTTATCAACGCTCCGTTCAGAAGCCTGCATCACTGATGGTATGGGGTTGCATGAGCGCTTGTGGCATGGGCAGCTTGCATGTCTGGAAAGGCACCATTAATGCAGAGAACTATGTTCAGGTTCTAGAACAACATATGCTCCATCTAGACGTCATCTCTTTCAGGGAAGACCCTGCATTTTTCAACAAGATAATGCCAGACCACATTCTGCAGCAATCACAACATCATGGCTACGTAGGAGAAGGATCCGGGAGTCTAACAGCCTCAGAGTAGAAGCTGTTCCTCAGTCTTGTGGTTCTACACTTGATGCTCCTCAACCTCCTTCCTGAGGGGAGTGGGGCAAAAAGTGTGAGTGTGCTGGGTGAGTGTGGTCCTTCATGATGCAGGTGGCTCTCTTCCTGCATCTGGAGGTGTAAATGTCTGTGATGGTGGGGAGACTGACTCCAACATCTTCTGTGCAGCCTTCACCACTCTCTGCAGAGTTTTTCTTTCTGCAGCTGTGCAGCCTCCATGCCACACATTGATGCTGGAGCACATGATGCTCTACACTGCACACCTGTAGAAGGAGGTGAGGACTGAGCTTCTCAAACCAGCTCGTCTCAGCCACCTGAGGAAGTAGAGTCTCTGATGACCTTTCTTGATCAGGCTGGTGGTGTTGTTGGTCCAACTGAGTTTATCATTCATGTGTACACCCAAGTATTTGTAGCTGGAGACCACTTCCACTGCAGATGCTCTTATGTTCAGTGGGGTGAGTTTGTTCCGTCTGAAGTCCACAATCATCTCCTTCGTCTTCTTCTTCTTTCTACTTCGGCTCTGGACGAAGCAGCTGCTTTTCTCCTCCGCTCCTTCCCTACCGAGTTTTCCTTCCCCTGCTTTGCCACTTTTGTCTTGTCTGCATTTTTCAGTGCTCGCTCGAAGCAAATTGAAGGATGGATTTGGTTTTGTGGGCTGTCACATCTATTGATAAAAAAAATTCCACTAAGCGTTCCGGTCCGGGGGAACCGGCTTGCCCTTCGGACACGCATCCGGCCGGATATATCATGGATTCCTGGGGCGAATGGAAGATGGTATGTTTGACCGTTTTTTCGGTCGAAGACGTAGAAGATTTATTCATAATTGGATTTATGGTAGCGGGTGCTCTGCTTTTCGGCTTGTGTGGATGTCTCTGCTACTAGAAAATCAGGAAGACTTCCGTGGCGATCAACGCGCTGACTAAGCTTCCTTCTCAGAACAAGACTGTGATCCAAGCTGTGAGCTGTGACCTCAATGAATCAGCTGCTTTATGAGCTGAACCACACGGTGGGGACGGCCATTGAGGACCGCAGACCTGCGGTATGGTTTGGGACTCGTTTGCGGCCAAGCAGATCACACCAGGGAGATGAGGACCGATAGCTCGGGTGGGTGAAAGCTTCACATAATTTGGAAGAATTGGATTTCAGACAGCACCTGGACTTAAGGCAACGGGAAAGTTCACCGAGAGCCTGCCCTGAAGATAAATCAAGCTAATCTAATCAGACTCCCCGAGCAACCTTGAACAAGGCTGACTACAAATTTCTCCTGAAGTCTGAGCAACTGAAGAACGGAACCACTGTCGCAACCCCCCCCCCCCCGAGAGCTCTCTGTGTGCTTTAAGTCAGATAAGGCCGGCTGGTCCCATCTGCAGAACTGTGCTTTAATCTGGACGGTGCTCACAGACTTGTCTCACTGCTTCGCCCCCCAAATGCAACATGTGACTTGTCTTAACTGTGCTTGCTGGTAGAGTTTTTTGGCTGTATCATAGAGTGTCCTGTAAGACAAAATGTGATAGAATCTTTTTTGAATACCACTGATTACCCTATTGTAACCTTCCTTTTTTTCCATATCTAAGGTTGTTACGGCGCTGTTTTAAACTGCTGCGATTACGTGCACACGTCCCCATCTTAAGGACGGGTGTACGTCAATTGCAATGTTTTTGTCCTCTGGTGCAATGACGATGCCAATAAAGATATATTCTATTCTATTCTATTCACATTGATGTGAAGGTTGTTCTTCCTGCACCAGGGGCCTCATGTACAAAGACTTGCGTGGATTTCCTACTGAAAAGTGACGTACGGTCAAATCCAGAAAAGTGTGTACGCACAAAAAAATCCAGATGTATCAAACTGTGCGTACACCGGAATCCACGCACATTCCTTTTGTACATCACAATTAACGTGGAACTGAGCGCACGTGAGACACCTCCCCTGACACGCCTTCATTTACATATGTTAAACAGATGCAAATTACTTCCTGCATGTGTGAAGGACATGTTTGTTTGATCCCTGCGCGATCAGAAATCATTTCTAGATTCAGGAAAATAATGAATTTAATATAATATGAGTGAGGAAAATAATCCTAAGTAAGAATAGTAATAAAATGTGTTCATCACGCAAAGAACGAGTGATTGTGTGTCGGTATTAGTGTGTGCGCGCACCCTGCTTTGGTGCGCAACGGCTCATCCATTCATTCTGAGTGAAAATATTAACTTTGCGCACGAGTTTATTACCATAATTACTGTAAACACAGAGGAACTTAGATGTTTGGTAGATCTTTGTTTATTTAATAGATGATATGAAGAAACGGGTCTGTGCGTCTCAGTGGAGAGTTTTCATGACATGACGTGATGTTGGAGTCTCCAAACGCTGCGCGCGCCGCAGCCTTGTGCGCAATCTGTTTGTCTGTGAAGCTTTTACTCTCCTACAAGTTATATATGGTGTACTTTCACGTGTCATTTTGGAGAAATCTACAATAAACGCAGATTATGAATCACCTCCAGCTGCCGTGTAACACCGGCGAGGGTGCGCGCGCGCTCCAAAGCGCGACCACTCAGCCTTTGGAATCATATGGATGAGACATTCCATTGATCAGGCTTTGTGTGGACTGGACAGCCCTGATCGGCCTGCAGCTCCCTCAGGAAAGCTCGGGAACAGTTTGATCGCTGCTTCTGCATGTGCACGCGTGATGCACGGCTCCTGTGTTGCTCCAGAGCGCAGCAGTGCCAAACTGAAAAATGATTATTTCTGAAAACGGCTGATAAGCCATATCCTAGATCAGAAAATTATATCTGTTTATAAATAAATGCTCTGCGTGTTACACTATTTATTATATCCTCCAGTAAGGCTGAATGAATCCGTTCCTGTTAAATTTATTTTTGGCACAACTTTGCGCGTCCTTTATTTAACTGCGTCATGTGGATGTAATACTTGTTAATCGTGTGTTTGGTGGGAATATTAATCATTTTCACATCATGAACAGTTAATAATAATAATAATAATAATGATGACATCAATTTATAACGCACATTTCATCAATGGAAATCTCAAAGTGCTACAAGGTGCAACAGAATTAAATGTCAATGAAACAAATAATAAAACAATTAAAATCAACAACAGTATCAGCTATGATCAAAAGTAGAATCATGAGGAGGTAGAGTATGCTCGGTTGAAAAGAAAGGTCTTCAAGCCGCTCTTAAAGTCAACCACAGACTGTGGGGCTTCAGTTTCTCTGAATCACCTGTAAGTGTCGCCAAAGGAACAAGAACCACAGAAACGTGCGTACGCCTGCTCGGGAGCTGGCGTGGAAATGTACTTGGATGCGCACATATTCACGTTCAGTTCAGTTTTGATACATACGGGGTTTTGCGTGGAAAGTGACGTAAGCAAGGTTTTTGTGCGCACGCACGGTTGATACATGAGGCCCCAGCTCTCCAGATGTTCCACCTCCTGTCTGTAGCTGGACTCATCATTGTTTGTGATGCATCCCACCACAGCTGTATCATCTGCAAACTTTACAATATGACAGCCTGGATGGGTGGCTGCACAATCATATGTGAGCAGAGTAAACAAGAGAGGGCTCAACACACATCCTTGAGGAGAGCCAGTGCTGAGGGTTATGGTGGAAGAGGAGAAGTTGTGAATCCTCACTGACTGTGGTCTGTTTGTCAAGAAGTCTAGTACCCAGTTACACATGGAGGGGCTTAGTCCTATTGTGAACAGTTTGTCCATCAGGGTTTGGGGGATCATGGTGTTGAAGACAGATGTGAAGTCCACAAAGAGCAGACGCACGTATGAGTCCTTCTGATCCAGGTGTGTGAGAGCAGTGTGGGCCAGAGAGGAGATGGTGTCCTCTGTTGATCGATTCTCATGGTATGCTTGATGAGGGTCCTCGTTGATGTTTGTTTTGATGTGGGTCATGACCAGTTTTTCAAAGCATTTAGCGAGTATCAGGGTGAGGGCCACTGGTCGATAGTCATTCAGACCAGTCACTGAGGAGCTTTTTGGGACTGGGATGATGGTGGTGGTCTTCAGGCAGATGGGAACTGTCTCCAGGGTAAGTGAGGTTTTAAAGATGCTGGCCAGCACCTCGCAGAGCTGATCGGCACATTCTTTCAACACTTTCCCAGGGATGTTGTCTGGGCTGGTTGTTTTGTGCAGATTAATCCTCCTGAAAAGTCAAAGTCAAAGTCAACTTTATTGTCAGAACTGCAATATGTACAGGACATACACATGATTGAAATTGCGTTTCTCTCAGTCCCTCGGTGCAACAGTAACCATCTAAACACTAAAACATTTAATAAACATAAGCATAAAATAGTAAAAGTGTAACACTGTCCTGAGTTTTTTCATAGTAGTATAAAAGTATGAAAATTTACACCAACACTGAAACACCAAACACCCCTAAAACACCAAACACCCAATGAACATAAGCATAAAATGAAATAATAAAAGTGTAATACTGTCCTGAGTTTTTTCATAGTAGTATAAAAAGTATAAAAAGTATATCTATAAAATAAACTGAAGGTTCTAGCATTGACATTTGCAAAGAGTGGCAAAGCAGCATATGAGTTAATGTACCGTATTTTCCGGTGTATAGGTCGCACCTTTTTATGGTTTTTTCAAGGCCTGCGACCTATACACCGGTGCGACCTATATATGGCTTGTTATCACTTTCGGTGAAACAAATTTTTAAATCCAGCTCATTTCACAATTACGTTCATTTATTAAGGAAAAGTTCAGCTCAGACATATATTTGCTATAATTTTTATCAAACAAATAATTGTTTTTAAGTGTTAATCTTCTTAAAAGCCTTGCTGTGCGCTCCTGTGGCAGACATTTGCAGCAGAGCTAAACGTAGGTGCGACCTATACACCAGTGCGACCTATCTAGGGATTTTTCCAATCTATTGGTGATGATTGGACAATGCGACCTATACACAGGTGCGACCTATACACCAGAAAATACTGTACACAGTATATGTATGAGGTAGTTGATGTTGGTATATAGGCAAAGTGGCATATGGTGTAAGGCACATCAGGCACATTTGAGTCAGAGAGAGTCTTTATTGTCATTTGCACCGCATGTGGTACATGTGATGAAAACGAGATTATGTACACGAGGTCCCAGTTACATCCAACAACAAATGAAAGAGAAAAACAGTAATAACATCTAGAACTAACTAAGAAAAACATCAACTAGTAATACACTAAGCCTAATATAGTGGGAATAAACAGCAGCACGAACATGAGTTTGTATGAGCAGATGGTCACAGATGAACACAGATGAACACAGCAACAAGAAAACAGATCAGCATCAGTATGATGTGATATTTTGCAGTGTTTATTTTTTATTTTATTTTTATTTATTCATGAGTCTAACAGCCTCAGGGTAGAAGCTGTTCCTCAGTCTAGTGGTTCTACACTTGATGCTCCTCAACCTCCGTCCTGAGGGGAGTGGGGCAAAGAGTGAGTGTGCTGGGTGAGTGAGGTCTTTCATGATGCAGGTGGCTCTTTTCCTGCATCTGGAGGTGTAAATGTCTGTGATGGTGGGGAGACTGACTCCAACAGACTTCTGTGCAGCCTTCACCACTCTCTGCAGAGCTTTCCTCTCTTCAACTGTGCAGCCTCCATGCCACACGTTGATGCTGGAGCACAGGATGCTCTCCACTGCACACCTTTGGCATCCTTAGATAAGGCTAGTCAGAGAATACTGTATATGTATCAGCAGTAGTGTAGATATAAAAGTAGTGTAAATGTAAACAGTAGTAATAAATGTAAAACAGTAGTAATAAATGTAAACCATATTAATAAATGTAAACAGTGAATGTAAACAGTAGTATGACTATAGGCAGTAATGTAATACAAACATTAGTGCAAATATGAGAAGTAGTGCAAACTGAATGAGCACATGACCGAGAGTTTAGTGAATAACCCGTTTGATGACACAGAGTCCAGTGTTAAAATCTTTGTGTTGTGTGGTAATGTGTGAGAAAGTTTTTTGTGTTAAGGCAGTTCAAATGGGAGGGGAGGCAGAGCAGGCAGAGTGTTTAGCATCCTGACTGCCTGATGAACAGAGCTGTCTCTCAGTCTGCTGGTTCGAGCCTGGAGACTCCTCAGTCTCCTCCCTGATGGCAGCAGTCTGAAGCAGCTGTGTAGTGGGTGTGTGGGATCACCTGCCATGCAGTGGGCTTTCCGAGTGAGGCGTTTGCTGTGTAAGTCCTGCAGTGAGGGCAAGGAGGTGCCCACGATCTTCTCAGCTGCTCTCACAATGCGCTGGAGGCTCTTGCGGCAGGATGCAGTACATGCACCAAACCACACAGTGATGCAGCTGGTCAGGACACTTTCTATGGCACCTCTGTAGAAGGTGCTCATGATGGGGGTTGAAGCTCCAGCCCTTTTCAGCTTGCGGAGAAAGTAGAGACGCTGGTGAGCCTTCTTGGCCAGTGCTGCAGTGTTCCTGCTCCAGGACAGGTCCTTTGAGACGTGCACTCCCAGGAACTTAGCACTTTGAGATTTTTATTAATGAAAAGTGCATTATAAATGGAATTCATTATTATTATTATTATTAACTTGGTGCTGTCCACTCTCTCCGCTGCGGTGCTGTTGATGGTCAGAGGGGCATGTTGTTTATCCCTCTTCCTGAAGTCCACGACAATCTCCTTTGTCTTCTCCACGTTGAGAGTGAGATTGTTGTGTCCGCACCACAAGGCCAGGTGACTCACCTCGTTCCTGTAGTCCGTCTCATCGTTATTGCTGATGAGACCTACCACTGTTGTGTTGTCTGCAAACAAAAGTACTTCTTACTCCTGCTGCGGTCACGCTGAGATGCTCTTCATCCGGTGGTAAGGTTAGTCTGGTGCTGAGTGGTCTGTTTGGGTCTTCAAAGCGTGCATAGAACTTGTTGAGGGCATCTGGCAAAGATGGGTCTTTGGAACATTGTTCACTCCTGCCTTTATAATCTGTTATACACTTAATGCCCCATCACATGCCATGTGGGTCTTGTGAGGTGAACTGACCCTCAATCCTCTGTGGATATGTGGCCTTGGACCTCTTAATGCCAGCAACCAGTTCTTTCCTTGTCTTTCTCAGCTCCTCTGAGTTTCCAGACCTGAAGGCAGTGTTCCTGACTGCCAGCAAAGAGCGAACCTCTGCATTCAGTCAATAGCTATGTTTACATGGGCAAATTTTGTGACTGGATTGAAATGTGCTCTGATTGCATAATTAGATGGTACCGTTTACATGGGCACAATCCGTTCATGACAAGCGTTTACATGCAGTAGGCTTTTATTCTGATCAGAAGTTCTGACATGCGCAGAGTGGTACACTCCCCTTAAAAAAACACAGAAGAGGAAGTTACTTTCGTGAAAACCACAGAAGAAGAAGTTACTTCCAGGACAAAAGTAAACAGACGCGCCAAAAATGGACCCGCGCCACCGGCGATGGAGTTGTTACTGCACGCCTTGATTGAGCTACAGGCAAGCAACGCATGCTTTTAGACTTTTTATTCGCAGTATGAGAGCGCTGGAAAAGGAAACACGTAGGGGAGGGGTGCGCAGGCAGCGCACATGCGCAGTCAGGACAGTTTTCCACAGTCCGGTAAAAGGAACAGATAAAGTGTTTACATGCACACCGATCGGGTTACTGATCGGCGTAAACCACCCGTTTTGTTCGGATCACAAATTAGGTAGGATCACACCGAATACACAAAAAATAACCCGAACGGGGCATTTATATGACACACTTTTGTTCCGAACGGCTGTTTGATCCGATTATTTATGTCCATGTAAACATAGCTACTATTTTCTGTTGGGGTAGCTTTTAACATATCTTGTGGTGGAGACGGTGTCAGTACATGTACTAATGTACCCCAGTACTGAGGATGCATATTGGTCAAGATCAAGCTATCCTCCATTTTCAGCAGCTTCTCTAAAAACCTGCCAGTCTGTTCGTTCAAAACAATCTCTCAGTATGGGACCACTGTCCTGGATCCAACATTTAACTTTCTTTTGTACCGTCTGGAGCGTCTCAGCGGGGCAAATAAGCAGGAGCCATTAAAATTGAGATGTAGTCTGACAGTCCTAGGTGGGGGCGGGGTTCAGCTTTGTATGCATCTTTAACATTTATGTAAACACGGTCCAGGGTGTTGTTTCCACGTGTTGGTATGCCCACATGCTGGTAGAAACTAGGGAGTTAGTCCTTTAAATTTGCATGATTAAAGTCTCTGGCCACAATGTAAAGAGCCTCAGGGTGTTCACTCTGAAACAAGCTTATCAGATCATGCATCTCCTGCAGGGCTTCATTAGCATTAGCATCGGGAGAAATGTAAACAACTGTGATGAAAGTCACTGAGAATTCGCGGGGTAAATAATGGGGCCGACACCTCACTGTTATCTGTTCTAAAGCCTTTGAGCATGCGTTTTTGTTAACCACAGAACAGTTCGTGCACCAACTTTTCCTCACGTAAATGCATACCCCACCTCCTTGTGATTTCCCCATTAGTTCACTGCAGCGGTCTGCTCTAAAAACAAGTCTATCATCCAGCTGGTAGACTGTATCCGGCGTTTCACTTGTAATCCATGTTTCTGTGAGGCAAAGCACCGTACACTTTATCATCTCTTCTGAGGTGCACGCTCTCAGACGAAGCAAATCCATCTTGTTTTCCAATGAGCAGACGTTTGACAGAAAGAGAGACAGCATCGGGAGTTTTCCGGCTTTAGCGTTAGCACGCAACCTCACCAGAACCCCCGCCCGGTGTCCCCTCCTCTTAAGCCGGGAGCAATGCTTCCTCTTCTGCCCGCTGGAACGCCTCTGCTGCAGCTTCCAGGTAGATGACTTTAAGAACTGCATTCTGCCGAACATAGTTTTGAGTTTGTTGCTGATTTCCGCTATATTTTGTTGCAAATCCGCTCCAATACTCATCAGTTCAGTTTGGCTATAGTTCACATACATAAATCGTGCGGAGTTAGGCACAGAGTCAATATCAAATCTACTAAAAACTGGGAATGTACCGGGAGTCTGTGAAGCTGCAACTGCTCTGAGCGCGGCCAAAAAAGAAGGAAGGAAGCAGAAAGAAAGCAAGTAGGAAGAAGGAAGAAAGCTGGAAATAAGGAAGCTGGAAAAAGCAGGAAGAAGTAATTTTCTATAAATAAATCCACTCTGGCCTAGATGAAGGTCTGCAGGTAAATTCTGAGGCTGAGGAAGTTGTTTTATTCCGGCCTGTTTAATCCCTCAGAGGTAAAATGCTAGCTGCATTTAGCGTTTATTTCCCATCTGTGCAAATCTGAGACACAAGGAAACAAACACAACATCTGCTAACACACATAGATACACCCACCCACTCACACACACACACACACATACACACACACACACACACACACACACACACACACACAGGTTTGTCAATGTGGTTTAGCCGGACTTTTTCGCCAAACCCGCCCGAAGGTGTAATACGGGGTCTACCCCTTCCCGAGGTCCTAGCGACCTGGGACCAAGCTCAGTGCACTCTAAAAATTTTGAAAAAAATTTGGGTCCCTTTAGCTTTCCGATAGGAGCTTCACAGCACGTTTTACCACCCAGACTCCAGTGTGGTTTACAAGGACGTCAAAAAATGTGGTTTATGAGGACAAACATGCATTATGGGGTCTTTAAAGGGACATTTAAACTCCGCCTACTTAACATAAAATTAACATAAAACACACAAATGTGACAGGACACTGCATTAGGAGAACTATTTTTTGAACTGCTTTTATTAAACAAATTATGCACATACTTTATTTACATTCACTAAAAAAACTTCAATAACAAAATCTTCAAATGTTTAAAATAAAATAAAACTTAAATGTTTCAAATAAAAAAATTAAAACTTAAATTCTGGTGACATATTTACATTATTATAAAACATATCAACATTTACATATTTCTAAAACAAATTTTTACTTTTTCTGCAGGGTTAATCACAACACAATGTAAAGTACAGGTGATCCCCGACTTACGAGCGATGAAAGACTTCTGAGATGACATATTTACATATTATAAAACATTAACATTATAAACCTGAACATATTTCTAAAACAAAATTTACTTTATTTACAAGGTTCATCACAACACACTGTAAAGTACAGGTGATCCCCGACTTACGAGCGACGAAAGACTTCCTCAGTCTGAGATGCTGTATTCAGCTCAGTCTTATAAAGACTTCCTCAGTCTGAGGTGCTACATTCAGCTCAGTCTCATAAATAGCACCCTCTCAAAGTGGATCAAACAGTTTGCTGATGACAGCCAAAACCAGCTTCTCATATGATCACATGATTAGGCTGATGGTCCTCATTGATCATGTGAGCAACTGGTTTTGGCTGTCATCAGGAAGTCTTTATTTATAAGACTGAGCTGAATGCATCTCAGACTGAGGAAGTCTTTCGGATGAAAGACTTCCTTAGTCTGAGATGCTGTATTCAGCTCAGTCTTATAAATAAAGACTTTATGATGACAGCCAAAACCAGTTGCTCACATGATCAATGAGGACCATCAGCCTAAACATTGCCCATTTGCTACATCCATTCATTATCTTTACCCGTTTCTTCCATTTTGGGTCACGGGGGTCGCCGGTGCACATATCCAACAATCACAAGGACAAGTCTCCAGTCCATCACAGGGACACGTGGACAAGTCACCAGTCCATCACAGGGACACCTGGAAAGGTCTCCAGTCCATCACAGGGACAGCTGGACAAGCCACCAGTACATCACAGGGACACGTGGACAAGTCTCTAGTCCATCACAGGGACACGTGGACAAGTTTCCAGTCCATCACATGGACACCTGCACAAGTCTCCAGTTCATCACAGGGACATATGGACAAGTCTCCAGTCCATGACAAGGACATATGGACAAGTCTCCAGTCTATCACAGGGACACGGGAACGTCTCCAGTCCATCATAGGACACATGGACAGGTCTCCAGTCCATCACAGGGATACATGGACAAGTCTCCAGTCCATCACAGGGACACGTGGACAAGTCTCCAGTCCATCACAAGGACATATGGACAAGTCTCCAGTCCATCACAGGGACACGTGGACAAGTCTCCAGTCCATCACAAGGACATATGGACAAGTCTCCAGTCCATCACAAGGACATATGGACAAGTCTCCAGTCCATCACAGGGACATGTGGACAAGTCTCCAGTCCATCACAAGGACATATGGACAAGTCTCCAGTCCATCACAAGGACATGGACAAGTCTCCAGTCCATCACAAGGACATATGGACAAGTCTCCAGTCCATCACAAGGACATATGGACAAGTCTCCAGTCCATCACAAGGACACATGAAAGTCTCCAGTCCATCACAGGACACATGGACAGGTCTCCAGTCCATCACAGGGACACATGGACAAGTCTCCAGTCCATCACAGGGACACGTGGACAAGTCTCCAGTCCATCACAGGGACACATTTACAAGTCACCAGTCCATCACAGGGACACGTGGATAAGTCTCTAGTCCATCACAGGGACACATTTACAAGTCTCCAGTCCATCACAGGGACACCTGGACAAGTCTCCAGTCCATCACAGGGACACGTGGACAAGTCACCAGTCCATCACAGGGACACGTGGACAAGTCACCAGTCCATCACAGGGACACCTGGACAAGACTCCAATCCATCACAGGGACACCTGGACAAGCCACCAGTACATCACAGGGACACCTGGACAAGTCTCCAGTCCATCACAGGGACACCTGGACAAGCCACCAATACATCACAGGGACACCTGCACAAGTCTCCAGTCCATCACAAGGACACGTGGACAAGTCACCAATCCATCACAGGGACACCTGCACAAGTCTCCAGTCCATCACAAGGACACGTGGACAAGTCACCAGTCCATCACAGGGACACCTGCACAAGTCTCCAGTCTATCACAGGGACACGTGGACAAGTCTCCAGTCTATCACAGGGACACCTGGACAAGTCTCCAGTCCATCACAGGGACACGTGGACAAGTCACCAGTCCATCACAGGGACACATTTACAAGTCACCAGTCCATCACAGGGATACATTTACAAGTCTCCAGTCCATCACAGGGACACATTTACAAGTCTCCAGTCTATCACAGGGACACATTTACAAGTCTCCAGTCCATCACAGGGACACATTTACAGGTCTCCAGTCTATCACAGGGACACATTTACAAGTCACCAGTCCATCACATGGACACATGGACAAGTCTCCAGTCCATCACAGGGACACCTGGACATATCTCCAGTCCATCACAGGGACACCTTGACAAGTCTCCAGTCCATCACAGGGACACCTGGACAAGTCTCCAGTCCATCACAAGGACACATGCACAAGTCTCCAATCTATCACATATACAATAATATAATATATATATATATATATATATATATATATATATATATATATATATATATATATATATATATATATATATATATGTGTGTGTGTGTAGGGACACATTTACAAGTCTCTAGTCCATCATAGGAACACCTACACAAGTCACCAGTCCATCACATGGACACATGGACAAGTCTCCAGTCCATCACAGGGACACCTGGACAAGTCTCCAGTCCATCACAGGGACACTTGGACAAGTCTCTAGTCCATGACAAGAACACCTGGACAAGTCTCCAGTTTATCACAGGGACATGTGGACAAGTCTCCAGTCCATGACAGGGACACCAGGACAAGTCACCAATCCATCACAGGGACATGTGGACAAGTCTCTAGTCCATGACAGGGACACCTGGACAAGTCTCCAGTCCATCACAGGGACACTTGGACAAGTCTCCAGTCCATCACAGGGACACGTGGACATCAGAAGTCCATCACAAGGACACGTGGACATCACAAGTCCATCACAGGGACACTTGCACAAGTCTCCAGTCCATCACAGGTAGACGTGTACAAGTCTCCAGTCCATCACAGGGAGACGTGGACAAGTCTCCAGTCCATCACAAGGACACATGGACAAGTCTCCAGTCCATCACAGGGACACATGGACAAGTCTCCAGTCCATCACATGGACACATGGACAAGTCTACAGTCCATCACAGGGACACATTTACAAGTCTCCAGTCCATCACAGGGACACGTGGACAAGTCACCAGTCCATCACAGGGACACCTGCACAAATCTCTAGTCCATCACAGGGACACCTGGACAAGTCCAAGTCAACAGTCCATCACAAGGACACCTGCACAAATCTCCAGTCCATCACAGGGACACCTGGACAAGTCTCCAGTCCATCACAGGGAGTATCTAGAAGATACACAATATACATGACTCAAACTAAACAAAAGATCCTACTTAAATAGATTCAGAAGCAAATAATCTTTCTTTGAAGCAGGTTTTAAGAACACTATTCTACTCAAATTTTAATCCTGAAGTCCTTTAAATTAAGGTGATCACCAAAGAGCTCTACAAAGCATTGTGCCTCATTTCAACTAAAGGTGAAGCTCAACTTAAAAAAAGAAAGAAAAAACTAATTATGATACCTTTAAGCAAACATATTACTAGAACAATTTTTGCCTTTTTCAACAACCTGAAAATCAATCCTCTGAATTACTTTGAAAATGATTGAGTTCAAGTTTTGTTGAGTCTCTTCGCACAACATAAATCTTGATCCCATCGGTTCTTCTCCTACAGTTTGGTCAGGGTGAGCAGAAACCTGTAGAGAAGACACCAAATGAGTCATTAAGATTCATTTAATATTAACTTCAAGTTAGAACACTATACAGTAACAATAAGAGCTACGGTAAAGCTAGACAAGTTGTTTGGCAATACTATTTTAAGCAAGGTCCTACTGATTGCCAACAATATTACTCTACAGTCATCTACACACAGTCCTCAGAATGCAGTCCCCTGATAGGCACAAGCATTGCAGGGACTGTGTCTACTGTCCCAAAAACCCATGTCCATTAAAATACCTGTCAGACAAATTAGAAAGATTTCCAAGTCAGAAAGCTGTTCACCTCTGGTTCAAGAGATGAGGATAGTGATCCCATCGGTTCTTCTCCTACAGTTTGGTCAGGATGAGCAGAAACCTGTGGAGAAGACACCAAATGAGTCATTAAGATTCATTTAATATTAACTTCAAGTTAGAACACTATACAGTAACCCTGAGTAAAGAGCTATGGTAAAGCTAGACAAGTTGTTTGGCAATACTATTTTAAGCAAGGTCTTACTGATTGCCAACATTATTACTCTACAGTCATCTACATACAGTCCTCAGAATGCAGTCCCCTGACAGGAACAAGCATTGCGGGGACTGTGTCTACTGTCCCAAAAACCCATGTCCACTAAAATACCTGTCAGACAAATTAGCAATTGGTTTGCTGTCAACATCCATGGCAATGTTGGTAGTAGTGTGCGCTGAGTTATTTGTGTGCTCTGAGTCTTTGTGAAAGACAGTGCTACACATCGCTCCAGGTTGGTCAATGTTGATAGTGTCATTATCAATGATAACGCCACTCATTGTATCAGGTTGGTCAAGCACAGTAACATTCAAATCTACTGACAAACTACTTACTTCCTCTGTCTCTTCCGAGCATAGAGGTGTTGGGCCATTATTCCGGGACATTCGTGACTCTTTGCCTGTCTCGAACTGTTCTGTTCGAGGCGCGGGAGGTGCAGTTCCAAGGCTCAGGGGTTTCTGTTGGGACCACGCATAGTTACATGAGTATAGGTCCTCATCCTTCAATTTCTTTTGAAGTCCACCCACCGATGGACCTTGGTTTTCACCCACCTGGTTCGATCTGAACCGTTGTGGGTCTCTTAGAGAGTGAACACCTACCTTTTGTGGTTCGTTGCTTGTCTCAGATTTTCCAATCTGAGGAGCTTCAGGGGCGGGGCTCCCTTTAAACCATCTTGAGTCACTGTTCCAGCTGGTACCAACATTTCGGTGTATGTCAGTTTGAAAATCTTGTTCATTCTTGCTAGTATTATCCAACTCTTTTAACAACCGACGTATGTCCTCTACCTCTTCCGAGGTCAGAGGGCCTTTGAGACGACGGTGTATCAAATCAATCTTTGCTTTGAGCAGTTGGTTATATGTGGGCTCGGAGTTATCAAAGACAACATCACGCATTGTACCAGTTCGGTCATCCTCTGTATCATTCAAGTTTTCAAACAACAAACTTATGTCCCCTATCTCCTCAGAGCTTAGAGGTATGTTGCCTTTTTCCTGGAACTTCTGTGACCTTTTGCTACTCCCGGACTGTCCAGTCTGCAGTGCAGGGGCAGGAGGGGCTTGTCCTTGAACTGGGGGTTCCTGTTCGGACCCCCTTTTGTGATATGGTTTACTTTTGTGACCATCCTTCTTTTTTTTTTTTCCATTTATAGATGGCCTCCCTTCACACCTTATAGCCATCCTCTCATCCAATATGTATTTTTTTATTTTTTATTATTATTATATATATATATTTATTTTTTATTATTATTATTATTATTATTATTATTTTATTTTTTTTTAGAGAAAGAAAGAAAAGAGAAAGTGAGACAACAAAACAACAATTATCCACAAAAAGAGCACAAGGCGAACACACCAAACCTCCGTCCACTATCCTGCAAAGCACATGACAGAACACAGCAACGAAACATACAAGCATAAAGACTGATAATATTCATGACCTTGCATTAGATTTCTATATATAAACATACCCATACCTACAAATATATAGACAGTATATATACATATATATTTATATTCATTTATATACCCATCTACATATATCTACATATACATCCCTACATCCATTTGTGTGTGGTTGTGAGCATGCATAAGTGAATAAGGTTCCTCCAATAGAACATTTAGTAGCGATTGTGAAGCATCAGAGATCTGTCCCCCCAAAGCCCGAGACAGACGAAAGGGCGATCAAAGCCCAAGACCCCAGGAAGGACCCCGAGCCCAGAGTCCCCAGGACCACCCGAACAGGACGAGCCACTCGTCCACTCCCCAGATCCGACCAAGGGGAAGAACCGGACGAACCCCACCAGAGACCACATACAATGACCCCCCGGGGTCAACAGCGACAAATACACAGCAACAAATACACAGGCCCCCGCCAGAGCCCGCTACACCGACGTAGCCCCAGGGCCGGTCACCGATGCTCGGGCACCGGGGACGCCCACCCATCCTTCTTATCTTTAGGACGTGCGCCCTCCCTTTGAAATCGTTTTAGGTACTCTGGGTCTTGTCTGAGCCACTGCGGCTCATTGGTCCAGGGGGCACTACCATGTCGTGGTTTGTTAGTTTGAAAAACATGTTTTTTCTCACCTATTTTAGGAGAGGGAGTTGATGAACTTGTCCCTTCCAGCTCCAGCGAGTGGGATTTGACCTTTTCTTGGTAATGTAGTTCACGTTCTGGTTTTGTTTTTAACCAGATCGGGTCATTGTTTTGTCTGTGAGCGTCACAAACATTTACAGCACCCCGTTGTGTTTTTAATTCGCCTAACAAACGTTCGAACTCAAGTTTTTTTCGGTGATCTTCTTCACGTTCTTGAATGCACTTCTGCTTTAATACTTCCAGCTCTTCACGCCTTGATGCGATCAGCTTGAAAGCTTCATCATAATCGTCATATCCCATCTTTGTTTTGAAATTTCTCCAAATTAATGAGAGATGTTTGTTTGAATCAATAAGACGGTATTTATAATAGTGTATGCAAATAAATGCTTTCTTAGCGGTGAGTTATTTAACTAAAACAGCTTTCTGGGTTTGTTCCTGTAATCTATAAACAAGTCTTTCCTTCATTCAGTACCTTTTTATTTATTTTAGGTTTTACCTTCAATGAAAAATATGGTAAGTTAAGCCTTCGTGGCCGTATTAACTTAATAGACCTATTTTTTAAAACAATTACTATTAAACCACGCTTAATGTTTTCTGTCTTTCACTCAACCGCCTTCTTAAAGATTTCAAATAAATGCAATGTTCACACTAAAATGTTAGCAGATTTTGTTTTATTTTGCTCCAAGAGAATGTATTTCAGATTCAGTAAAACTGTTTTGAGTTGCCGCAGTTATCTGGATTGAAAAATGTAATTTTGTTTGTTATTTTAAACTTTTTATTTAAAATAAACTGGAGTCATTAATTGTACACAGAAAAACGTTAAAAATGCCATTTTTAACTAAAAGTGTGCAGTTGTGCACACCAATTCTGTTTAAAATTCAGAGATGTGAAGAGCTTAATGTGGAAATGCTCTATTCTCCATCATTTTTTTTTAATTTTAATTTGAAAATCAAATAAAAAAATGCCCTTTTGAGTGTTATTTTAAATCTCTTCAGTATTTAAAATGAGAATAAATTGTTTGTCTGTACCTCTGTTATTCTAAAATTTGTATATAGAATAAACAGGAGTTTTTGTTTGCGTACAGAACAATTTTAAAAGCTGGTAATTCACCATAAAAATGCTGACTTCTCATGATGTATTTGAGAAAACTCATCTGTCAACGTCTTTTAACCAACAGGGGGCAGCTTTGAGTCTTAAACTTATCACGAGGTGACTGATTTATTTCATTCAGTATTTAACTGAAAACTACCTTTTAGAGTTAGTTTCTAGTGTGTTCGTGATAAACGCTCGAACTACGGTCTTGTCAGAGACAAATCTATGTTGTTAGACAGTTTAGATGGCTTTAAATGAGTTTTTAAACTCTCAGTGAAATCTCCGTTTGTCCTGTGAACTGCTTGTCACCCGAAGTGCA
>JBBPBX010008791.1:8433-21165 GCA_038048925.1 Garcialebias charrua
TGTGTGTGTGTGTGTGTGTGTATTACAGTAAATTATTACTTGTACTACTATTTATGTGTGTGTGTGTGTGTGTGTGTGTGTGTATTACAGTAAATTACTACTTGTACTACTATTCCTACTTCACAGATTTTCATTTATGGCGGGTCTTCAGGGTATGGATCACCCGCGATAAACAAGGGACTACTGTACCCCAAAATGTGTTTGGTGTCTTTCAGAGATGTTTGGAGCAACATGCATGAAAACTGTTTACAAGAAAGACACAACAAAAATAAATTTGTATAGCAACTTGTGACACAAAATGAGTAATAACTGCATTTCACACACACATAAATAAAGGTTCCTCTGTGGTAAAAAGAAACAATATTATACTGATTCTTGTGACTTTGGTCCACAGCCTGGTAGTTTTCCTTCCCTGTGCAGGAACAGCAGAGGCAGCACCAGACTGCTGGGCACAAAGAACCATATAGAAGACCAGCTTGATACACAGTACACATACCCATAGGGTTCTGAGAAGGATTTCACTGTAACAACAATCAGATTACTGAAGAACCTCAGAGAAAGAATTCCTGTTATGATCATCATGGTGCGGAGTGCCCTCTGCTTTGATTGGTCAACACGCTCTGTGTTCCCGCCTCCCTCACCTGGCCCTGGACGAATCAGAGCACAGAGAACAGAAAGGCTGCAGAAACAGAAGGACACAGATGTGCAGGAGAGCAAGAAGGTGGTGATCAAAGTAAAGGGAACTTTAAGCCAAAAGACCAGAACCAGCACTACAATGGAAACCAGCCAAACACTCCCAATGATGGTGTTTCTGACCCTGACCCCACCTGTCCCCCTCAGACGCAGGTAGAAGATGGGATGAACAACAGCCAGGTAGCGCTCCACGCAGGTGATGAGGTGAAACAACATCTGGCCAGAAGTTAAAATGCTGAACATGCCAGTCCCTGTCTTTATCACATTTTCATGTTTAGTAATGGTCCCAAAAAAATAAAACCAGTTCCCTAAGATATAAAGAAGGTCCAGGAACACAACGTTGTAGGTGAAGACATCGATGTGGCTCGATGTTGTGAAGGAAGGAGCGAAGCGTTGTTTCCTCCTTTTCTGGAAGCCCAGCACAAGGATGAAGACAAAAAGAGGCGTTGTGAAGACGTAGGTGATGAGGAGGCTCAGCATGATGGCGTTTGTCTCAGGAAGGATGCAAGCCTTCAAACGAACGTGGAGGGATGGGTTGGAGGAAGAGTTGACAGACATCTTGATTTTATCAACAACAGAGGACAAGAGACAAAAAATACAGATGAATAATTTGTACAACTTATTTCAAAGGTACAGCTACAAAACCCTAAATTTAATTTGGTTGGATATTTTTATAGTAGGAAGTAAATGTTAAGAGTAAATTTAGATAGATGGATGGATGGATGGATGGACGGACGGGCAGACGGATACTTTAAATGTACCGTTATCATAGTCTGTCAGTCGGATGTTTCTGTGTTTCTGTCTGCTTGTGTTAATTCAGCCAGTTTCTGATATTCATATGGCAAGATGGCGCCGGTTGTCCTGGCACGCTTTCTAACTCCTCTCCTGAACTTTTTACTGCTGTTCGTGTTCTGCCTTTTTTTCATCGACGATGCATCCTCGCTCCTGGTCTATGATCGCTCAACTCTTCTAAGTCTCCAAGACTCGCTGATCAACACACCGGCTACTGGCAAATATGGACATTTCAAGCCTCCTCCACCTCCACCTTTCTTGGCGTCTATTCCTGCCTACCTACAACGCAACACGACCACGTTGCCTCGCAACAAGCGGCGCAGAAGACGCGGTACGAGGGCAGGCGTGCTGGTGAGGTTTAAAAAGTATCTCTCGTCTCACAACACGCCGACGGCTGACTTACCTCCTGAATTCAGCGTCTTTGATGTCCGTCGCTCCTTTGCCCGCCACAACAGATGCCTTGTTGCTATCAATCATGACGCCAGCGATCAGTATCCATCTTGTCCCCCGGTGAGGAGGACTGTGGAGCGAGGCTGCGTTAAACAGAACCTCCGCCCGCTCGCTCGAGCTGAGAGTGACGTAACTGGCTGTGTTCCTGTACGGTCAGCACTGTTTAACGCCAGATCAATCACAAATAAAACTTTTATATTAAGTGATTTGATCTCCACTCATCGTCTGGATCTGTTTTTGATCACGGAAACCTGGCAGAAAGTTGGAGACAACAGCGGCTTCTCTGAACTCCTCCCACCTGGCTTCTCTTATCTGAGCGCTCCGCGTGGGTCTGGAAGAGGGGGGGGCCTGGCTGCAGTTTTCAATGAGGCGTTCAGGTACCGATTGTTGCCTCAGAAAAACTACTCCAGTTTTGAAAGCATGATTTTTGTGCTGGAATCTGCAAAACCTATTTTGTGTGGCCTCTTTTATCGGTCTCCTCAATACAACAAAAACTTTCTCAGTGAGTTTTCAGAACTACTGGCTGACCTAATGCCAAAGTTTGACTCTTGGCTTTTCTGTGGGGACTTCAACGTGCACACCTGCTGCCCAAGTAATCAGCTTGGATGTGAGTTTCAGGACCTCCTGGACTCTTTCAACCTGTCACAGTCGGTCTCGGGGGCCACACACAGTCAGGGTCATACACTCGATTTAATTATCTCCCACGGCCTTCAAATACCTACTGTGGAGATCCTGGACACCTGTATTTCAGACCATTTTCCCATATTATTTGAATTTTTCACCTCTCCTGCACCGAAGGCTATTCTCCCAGCACGTTTCTCCCGCTGCATCACCCCATTAACTCCAAGTCAGTTCACTGATGCCTTTAAGAGCACTGAATTTTGCTCTGCTGTCAGCCTGGACCCATCTCTACATCCTGAGGACTTCATCAGCTCCTTCCATCACACCTGCACAACGATCTTGGACTCCATCGCTCCTCTCAAACAGGCATCTTCAAAGAACAAACCTTCACCATGGCTCAACGAAACGACGCGAGCTCTTCGACAACGTTGCAGAAAAGCAGAACGAAAATGGAAGCGCGACCGGCTTCATGTATCTCAAGGAATACTGAGAGACTGTCTCTGTGAGTATCATAATGCTGTGAAACAGGCCAAATCACAGTACCTCTCCAATTTAATCTCCACCAGCTCCAACCGGCCGAGGACGCTTTTCAGCACACTCCAGTCTGTCATCAACCCATCTGTCAATGTTCTGAAAACTGCCACACAGTCTACCTGCGATGACTTTCAGAGCTATTTTGTCAACAAAATAGACTCTATCAGGCAGAACATTGTCAGTTCATCCAACACCATCCAGTCTTGTGCGTCTGCAATAACCACAGCTGTTTTTGACCAATTTGACCTGGTTTCACTCCCTCACCTCACCAAGGTGGTTCAGCAGATGAAACCAACTAACTGTTCTCTGGACATCATTCCCTCTAAAATGTTCAAACAGTCCTTTGATGTAATTGGTCCTTGTGTTTTGTCATTTATTAACAGCTGTCTATCTTCAGGTTTTGTGCCATCTGCTTTCAAACATGCTGTGGTCAGGCCTCTTCTCAAAAAACCAGGCCTAGATCCTACAGCTCTCTCTAATTTCAGACCAGTTTCACATCTGTCATTTCTATCAAAGGTCCTAGAAAAGATTGTTTTTATTCAACTTCAATCTTTTCTAGAACTCAACAACCTGTTTGAAAAATTTCAGTCAGGTTTTCGAGCTCGTCACAGCACTGAATCTGCACTGCTCAAAGTACAGAATGACATTCTTCTGTCCCTGGATGCAAAAAACCCTGCTCTGCTGGTGATGTTAGACCTCTCAGCAGCTTTTGACACCGTCGACCATCAGGTACTAATCAACCGCTTGTCTCAGCAGGTTGGCCTCCAGGGAGCTGTGCTTGAGTGGTTCAAATCTTACCTGTCTGGGAGAACTTTTTCTGTCATGATAGGCGATCTGTCCTCCTCTTCATCAACCCCTCTGACCTCTGGCGTACCACAGGGATCTATTCTAGGGCCAGTCCTCTTCTCTCTTTACATGCTGCCATTAGGATCAATCATCACACGTCATAACCTGTCTTTTCACATGTATGCAGACGATTTACAAATCTATCTGCCAGTCACTCCCAACCCCTCACCCAGTTCAAACACTCTTGTCAACTGCTTAAATGACATTAAGCACTGGCTCTCTCAAAACTTCCTCCACCTAAACACAGATAAAACTGAATGCATTTTATTTAGTGCTCCTGGTGACACCAGCAACATCCTTCCCAGTCCCAGTGTTGGTTTTCCCCTCCCCCATTTCAACCCGGTGGTCAGAAATCTTGGAGTGCAGCTTGACTCCAACTTAAAGTTTGATAAACAGATCAGTTCTGTTGTCAAGACCAGCTTTTTCCAGCTCCGTCTGCTCTCTAAAGTCAAGTCATTTCTCAGCCGTGGTGATCTGGAGAAGGCCATCCATGCCTTTGTGACCTCCAGACTTGACTATTGTAATGCTTTGTATGTTGGTATTAATCAATCCTCCATCTCCCGTTTACAGCTTGTACAGAACTCTGCCGCGCGCTTTTTGACCAACACACGAAAATATGAACACATCACTCCTGTCCTGTCCTCTCTACACTGGCTCCCGGTTCAGTTCAGGATACAGTTCAAGCTGCTGCTGTTTGTTTTCAAAGCTCTGAATGGACTTGCTCCTCTGTACATCTCAGAACTTTTGAAAGTCCATCAGCCCGGCAGAGATTTACGCTCTGCCAGTCAACACCTGCTGGAGGTGCCTCGCTCAAGGTACAAACAATGGGGAGACCGGTCCTTTTCTGTTGCCGGCCCAAAAGCCTGGAACAGTCTCCCCCTTGAGCTGCGTGCCACCTCTGATCTGACTCTGTTCAAAACCAGACTGAAGACCCACTTGTTCAAAAAAGCTTTCAGTGTGTAACTTTTATTACTTTTGGTATTTTAATATGTAGCATTTTTTATTTCCATTGCCTTTTTATTTCCACTTGTTCAAAAAAGCTTTCAGTGTGTAACTTTTATTACTTTTGGTATTTTAATATGTAGCATTTTTTATTTCCATTGCCTTTTTATTTCCACTTGTTCAAATAAGCTTCCAGTGTGTAACTTTTATTACTTTTGGTATTTTAATATGTAACATTTTTTATTTCCATTGCCTTTTTATTTCCACTTGTTCAAAAAAGCTTTCAGTGTGTAACTTTTATTACTTGTGTTATTTTAGTGTTATTTTAGTATGTAGCATTTTTTATTTCCATTGCCTTCTTTTATTGCTGTTGTTTCTTATTCTATTTTCATTGATTTATTGTTCCAGTTTATTCATCTTTTTATCCTGTTAAGCACCTTGGTCAATGCAAGGCATTGTAGGAAGGTGCTATACAAATAAAGTTTATTATTATTATTATTATTATTATTATTATTATTATATTCTTAGTTGTATTAGTTTCCCCTGTTTCAGTTCTGTTCTGTACTCGTTTATCTCCATGCTCCATGTTTACCTGCTCCTAGTTTCATGTTTAGTTTGATTCTCTAGATCCTGCTTTAGTTCGTTTCTATTCATGTTTTAGGTTTAATGATTTCCCTGGCCTTGGTCTCCTGTCAATAGGCTGGCACTATCTGCTGGTCTTTCCTTGTTTAAGTCTCCTTGTAACATGTTTAGTCCTGTGCTCTAGTTTAATTATTCCTTGTGCTCTTTGTTTAGTCTAGTTCTGCTCCTGGTTTCAGTTTAGTTTTATCTCCACGTCCCAGGTTTAACTAGTTTCCCAGTCCTGTTCTGTGTCCCTAGTTAATTGTTCCCAGGTGTTTGTAATTACTTCCTGTCTTATCTGTGTGTATATATTCAGCTCCCTCTGTCTTGTGATTTGTCTCAGGATTGTCCTTTAATGGTGTCGTGTTCTGCCCTCCATCCTGTTCCCAGTTGATCTGCGTGTACCTCCAGTTCTAGTAGTTTAGTAGTTTGGCTGCCCTACCAGCCTTAGCTTTGTTTTAGTGAATAAAGACTTTGAATTTTTCCTGAGCCTCCTGTCATCCTCCTGCATGTGGGTTCAACACACTTTGTCAGCAGGACGTGATAACTGAATGTTAATGTACAATCCCTGAAGTTCTAAAGCTTGCACAGTTCACAGTATGAATATTAGATCATTTGTCCCGTGAGGTGGGGGTGTAGATGTCCAGCTCATAAACAACCACCTGCACCTTCAGCTCAGCAGCTTATAAAGATAAAAACATTGAAACAATAAATTGTTTAAATTAATGTTGAAGCCACAGTTCATTCATTCATTCAACCTTTGTTTCTACAGGTTAGTCTCAATGAGCCACAAGGACTCATTTTCAAGAGAGACCTGATTTGAAAAAAGATAATGGGGTACACACAACAATAAATCGTCATAAAAAGTATATAAAATGAAAAGTAAATAATAGAAGTGCTATAAAACTAAATTAAAAACAAGTTTCCTTATAAAACCGTTCTGGCTCAACCAGACGTGACAGGAAACGTGTTGCAGGGTAGCAGTGAATTAAGGTTGCATCATAAAACCAAGCATCTGGTCAGTGAGGACACCTGCACGGTGATGGAGCTCCTCTCCTCCAGGCTCAGAGAGCTATGGTCACTTCACCACTTGGAACCAGGTTCTTGGGCTTTTTGTCAGGATCCACACCTCATGGCTTCAGGTGAGGGTCGTGGCCAACCAGTGAACTGAGGGCTGTGCATGAGCTGCTTCTTCACGGAGCATCACTGCCATGATCAAAGTGCTTCACACTGTCGTTCTTATCCGTCATCAAACTTCTGCTGTGAACCAGCAGCACCTTTCCCTGCATGCACACCCTCAAACACAAAGCACATCATCACAGAATGAGCTTCAGCTTTTAGCCAAGGACCAAGTGGAGACGCTGGGAATCAAATTCTGACTGCTGCGAACCATTTAAACACCGAGCCTCACCCACCGAGCTGTTGGAAGCAACAATAAACTATAACTATAACTTTATGTATAAAAAGCTGTTGGAAGACACAATAAACTATAACTTTATGTATAAAAATCTGTTGAAAGACACAATAAACTATAACTTTATGTATAAAAATCTGTTGAAAGACACAATAAACTATAACTTTATGTATAAAAAGCTCCTCACCTTGTCAGCAGTTTGTTCTCCTTCAGCTCTGCTCAGATCAGACTGCTCTTTATCTCGTCTTCAACATAAATATATGTTTGTGTATGAGTGTCAAAATGATGGACAAGAGTTTTTTTGCATATTGTAAAACACTCAAAATGTATTGTCGCTGTGACAGACAACATTTTGTCACGCAGGCCACAGCAGCCAGTGGGTTTTGACTGCAGCTCACATTTCTAATGGATGATCAAAAGCAAAGATGTTGTTACAAACTGCAAAGTAATTATATAGAGCATCCTCCAGAGCTACGGTTGATGTTAAAATGGTTTCACGTCCTGGTGCGGGGCAGCTTTAAAGAGAAAAGAGCCGTGTTGAAATGTGACCAAGTACAAATACTTTGTTACTGTATCTAAGTAGAATTTTGACGTTACATTTCTAGCTACTTTCACTTTTACTGCACTACATTTCCTCAATAAATGTGTACTTTTACTACGATACATTTCCCTTAACTATCTTATTTACTTGTTCCTACAAAATGAAATTAGAAGAAATTTGATTTGGCAATGCCTGTTTGTTCTCCCAGTCTGTGACTTCATGCAGCCCCTTCTCAAACCCAGCTCCTCCACAACACTTGTGTGAAAACTGCAGCTGCAAATCCAAATCAAAAAACTAGCAAAACATTTTAAGGTAGACGTATAAAATCAAAGACAGGAACAAATCTGCATTGGTTTTTGCCAGGATTCCAACAGATTCTGAAAACCATTTAGAGAAGTCAAGGTCGAGAGCTTCAGATCTTTTTGTAAGATATTCCATGAAGCAGGAGCAGAGTAGGAGAAGGCCCTTTTTCCAAGTTCAGTCCTCACTGACGGAACACTGCAGGTAATCATGTCCTGAGAGCGCACGCTAAAGCTAGATTCATACTCGACGCGTCGCGCAGCGCGCGAGGGTGCGCGCTCCAAAAGTGACGCAATTTCACAGTCCCCGCCCCTGCGCGTTGGCCCCGCGCGTGGGATTAGCGCGTGTCGTGCACCTCTGAATTTTTGAAACTCCGCAAGCCTCTGCGCGCGCGGTGGGCGCTACGATTTGATTGACAGGTCCCCACCGACAGCCTTCACCCTCTTCACGCCGGAGCCTGCAGCTGTTTGCGCCGCTGTGGTCGTGGAGACGGAGTCGCGACGCATGGAGGAATGTTTTGTGACACAAAATGTATTAAATTCTCCTTCATTCCTGATCTGGAGTCGGACTTTTCTTTTGTTTTTTCGCCAAAAGTCACGTGATCGCTTTCTCCTCCGCTGACTCCATGCATTAAAGCCGCAAATAAAGACAACAGTTCAGCACGCGAGCGGAAAGCTATTTGTTTTTGTTGTGTGATTTCAAACAGTTCTTCTTCTACACCTTTCTTGCAACATATGCACAGGTTTTAGAGGGTACTGCCTCCTGCTGGTCCGTAAAAGAACAGCACTTTGCCATGCTCCGCCATGCGACAAGCATAAACACAGCGGCGACACTGTGAACGCATTTTGCCGCACGGCACAGTGCACGCGCAGCGCGCGCGCTCGCTCCAGCCTGCGGACCAAAGCGCAAGTCTAACTCAGCCTTAAGTCTAGTCAAACTTGAATGTTTGAATGTCCAGAGGACCAGACTTAGCTTTTTCAGATTTTTCTACCTGGATTATTGGCTAGATGCACATGCAGGTATCAACCGTTACAATAAATCTTTGTTGACTCACAGAAAATGACGGTAGCTGCTATAAAGGAGAGGTTTGGTGTTCTCCAGGACATGAACTGCTTTCAAGCAGCAAGGTGATGTTGTCGGGCCACTAGGCTTCACATTAAAGAACACGGAGACAAATATCCAGTTTAGGGTGATTTATTTGTTGTTTCTTCTGGTTTTTACACACAGCAGTAAACCAGTAACAACAAGCTTGAACAACAAGGCTCCGTCCATGTCAGGAGAGAGAAACAAAAAAACTCAGCTGAGCGATGCGTTCACTAGTGTTCAGCCATGGTGCATTCAAGAGCATGGGAAATATTATATTCACAAAGAAACAAACCATGGCCAAACATAACCGAGCTCGGTAAACAAGCCAACTACACAACATCGTGGACATTCTTTGTTAAGAAAGGTTAATAAAGGTTGAATACTTTATTAGAATCAAACTTTTTAAAGAGCAATCTTTCACTGTTCAGTTCAAACTTACCAAGTTTTGTCATTGGATGTTGCATTCAGTGAATGTTGTTTTGGAAATTCTAACCATTACTTAATACTCTTACTTTAAGTACATTTTATATGAGAAATTTACCTTTGATACTTTAATACATTAAATGTCAGATACACTTTTACTCAAGTAATTATTTTTAAAGGAGACTTTAACTTTTACCAAAGTCATTTTATAGTAAGATACTTGTACTTTCACTGAAGTATCACTTTGAAGTACTTTATACAACACAGGAAAAGAGCATCAAGGTATTTAAAATGTTCAGGGTGAGAAATATCTGATTATTAAGAAGCAGCTCTGTTTTCAAGTCACAGTTAGACTAAAATATTTAGTGTTTCCTGAGAACTGTGGCTGGTTGTGTCTCTAAAACAGAGCGACCGGAGCAACTTGCTGCACGTTGCCTTCACAAAAACAGTCAGACGTGTCCAGAAAGGTATAATCCAGTTTATTTCAGCTTTGGTGACTGTAAAGCATCAATTCACAACAATTCAAACATGTCACCACTGTTGCTGCTGTTTCACTGCACACTCAGAACACAAACTATTATTAATATAAAACATTTCATTAGAAGTTTTTTCACAATCACAGGTTAACAAACTAAATCATTTCAATGGACAAAATATTGCAGGTCCTGTCTGTCTTGCCAAGGTGCCGAGGTACTAAAGAGGTCGTGACCCTGCCTGGATTCATTATTTATTTATCAAGTTTGAAAAAGAAAATGCTGTGGTCAAGGAATATGAAATTATTGAATTCAAAATGTCTTCCTGCTTTAAGGAGGGTTTCTGTACTGACTTTAACATCTGCATCTCACTGACAGAAAACATCTGTCACTGTTTGTCACTTTTATGTTTTTAAAGTTTTTGAACGATGGTTGTCTGAAGAATAATTCTGAATAAGAAGAGGACATTTTATTGTCATTGCACCAAAATACAGTAGTCCCTCGATACTTCGCAGTTCGTTTATCATGGACTCACTCTATCACGGTTTTTCAAAATAAGATTGGACATGACACACAAATGGCTGATTGATGGATGAGTTGCACGACTGGCATGGATTTTTTTTAAAATAAATTATTTTAAATTATTCAGCAGCTCCTGCACCTTTGTGCAGCCCTTACTGCAGAATAAGTCAGAGTCAGAGAGAATTTATTGTCATTTGCACCGCATGTAGTACATGTGTTGAAAACGAGATTATGTACACAGGGTCCCAGTTACATCCAACAACAAATGCAAGAGAAAAACAATAATAACATCTAGGATTAACTAAGAGAGACATCAGCTAGTAATACACTAAGCCCTAATGTAGTAGAAAAACATCATTATAAACAGCAGCACGAACATGAGCAGATGGTCACAGATGAACGCAGCAACAAGAAACAGATCAGTATCAACATAATGTGATATTTTGCAGTGTTTATAAATAAACTTCCTGCTGCAGCTGATCAGCTGTTCACCATTTAGAGCAGAGAAGTGGGCGTGGCCAAGAGCGCTTGCAAGTGGCAAAGGGCAGTGGAGATGGATGGATGGATGGATGTATAGCAACTTGTGACACAAAATGAGTAATAACTGCATTTCATCCATCCATCCATCCATCCATCTTCTTCCGCTTATCCGGGGTCGGGTCGCGGGGGTAGCAGCCTAAGTAGGGAGGCCCAGACTTCCCTCTCCCCAGCCACTTGGAGCAGTTCCTCCGGGGGAATCCCAAGGCGTTCCCAGGCCAGCCGAGAAACATAGTCCCTCCAGCGTGTCCTGGGTCTTCCTCTGGGTCTCCTCCCGGTGGGACGTGCCCGGAACACCTCACCAGGGAGGCGTCCAGGAGGCATCCTAACCAGATGCCCGAGCCACCTCAACTGGCTCCTCTCGATGTGGAGAAGCAGCGGCTCTACTCCGAGTCCCTCCCGGATGACTGAGCTTCTCACCCTATCTCTAAGGGAGAGTCCAGACACCCTGCGGAGAAAACTCATTTCAGCCGCTTGTATCCGAGATCTTGTTCTTTCGGTCATAACCCAAAGCTCATGACCATAGATGAGGGTGGGAACGTAGATCGATCGGTAAATTGAGAGCTTTGCCTTTTGACTCAGCTCTCTCTTCACCACGACAGACCGGTACAGCGCCCGCTTCACTGCGGACGCTGCACCTATCCGCCTATCGATCTCACGCTCCAGTTTTCCCTCATTCGTGAACAAGATCCCGAGATACTTAAACTCCTCCACTTGGGGCAGGACCTCCTCCCCGACCCGGAGAGGGCATGCTACCCTTTTCCGGCTCAAGACCATGGCCTCGGATTTGGAGGAACTGATCCTCATCCCGGCCGCATCACATTCAGCTGCAAACCGCTCCAGTGAAAGTTGTAGATCACGAGCTGATGAAGCCAATAGGACCACATCATCTGCAAAAAACAGAGAAGCGATTCTAAGGTCACCAAAACGGATCCTCTCAACACCTTGGCTGCGCCTAGAAATTCTGTCCATAAAAGTTATGAACAGAATCGGTGACAAAGGGCAACCTTGGCGGAGTCCAACTCTCACCGGAAACGAGCCTGACTTACTGCCGGCAATGCGGACCAAGCTCTGACACCGGTCGTACAGGGACCTAACAGCCCTTATCAAAGGGCCTGGTACCCCATACTCCCGGAGTACCCCCCACAGAACCCCCCGAGGGACGCGGTCGAATGCCTTCTCCAAGTCCACAAAGCACATGTAAACTGGTTGGGCAAACTCCCACGCACCCTCCAGGACCCTGTTGAGGGTGTAGAGCTGGTCCAGTGTTCCACGACCAGGACGAAAACCACACTGCTCCTCCTGAATCCGAGGTTCGACTATCCGACGGACCCTCCTCTCCAGAACCCCTGAATAGACCTTACCAGGGAGGCTTAAGAGTGTGATCCCCTATAGTTGGAACACACCCTACGGTCCCCCTTTTTGAATAGGGGAACCACCACCCCAGTCTGCCAATCCAAGGGAACTGCCCCCGATGTCCACGCGATATTGCAGAGTCGCGTAAGCCAACACAACCCTACAACATCCAGAGCCCTAAGGAACTCCGGGCGAATCTCATCCACCCCCGGAGCCTTGCCACCGCGGAGCTTTTTAACCACCTCGGCGACCTCAGCACCAGAGATTGGAGAACCCGACCCAAAGTCCCCAGGCTCCGCTTCCTCAGTGGAAGACGTGCCAGTAGGATTGAGGAGGTCTTCGAAGTATTCCGCCCACCGACTCACAACATCCCGAGTTGAGGTCAGCAGCACGCCACCTCCACCATAAATGGTGTTGGTCTCGTACCTCTTTCCCCCCCTGAGACGCCGGATGGTGGACCAGAATCGCCTCGAAGCCGTACGGAAGTCATTCTCCATGGCCTCTCCGAACTCCTCCCACGCCCGAGTTTTTGCCTCAGCAACCACCCGAGCCGCATGCCGCTTGGACTGCCGGTACCTATC
>JBBPBX010008791.1:21771-61627 GCA_038048925.1 Garcialebias charrua
GCACCAACAACCTTGCGGCCACAGCTCCGATAAGCTGCCTCGACAATAGAGGCGCGGAACACGGCCCACTCGGACTCCATGTCCCCCGCCTCCCTCGGAACGTGTTCAAAGCTCTCCCGGAGGTGGGAGTTAAAGCTCCGTCTTACGGGAGACTCTGCCAGACGTTCCCAGCAGACCCTCACAATACGTTTGGGTCTGCCAGGTCTGACCGGCATCCTCCCCCACCATCGGAGCCAACTCACCACCAGGTAGTGGTCAGTTGACAGCTCCGCCCCTCTCCTCACCCGAGTGTCCAAGACATGCGGCCGCAGATCAGATGAGACGACAACAAAGTCGATCATCGAACTGCGACCTAGGGTGTCCTGGTGCCAAGAGCACATATGGACACCCTTATGCTTAAACATGGTGTTCGTTATGGACAATCCATGACGAGCACAGAAGTCCAATAACAGAACACCACTCTGGTTCAGATCAGGGGGGCCGTTCCTCCCAACCACACCCCTCCAGGTCTCACTGTCATTGCCCACGTGAGCGTTGAAGTCCCCCAGTAGAACAAGGGAGTCCCCAGGAGGCGCACTCTCCAATACCCCCTCCAAGGACTCCAAAAAGGGTGGGTAGTCTGAGCTGCCGTTTGGTGCATAGGCACAAACAACAGTCAGAGCCCGTCCCCCCACACGTAGGCGAAGGGAGGCTACCCTCTCGTTCACCGGGGTGAACCCCAACGTACAGGCACCAAGATGGGGGGCAACCAGTATGCCCACTCCTGCTCGGCGCCTCTCACCAGGGGCAACTCCAGAGTGGAAGAGTGTCCAACCCCTCTCAAGGAAACTGGTTCCAGAGCCAGAGCCATGCGTTGAGGTGAGTCCGACTATTTCTAGTCGGAACCTCTCAACCTCACACACTAGCTCAGGCTCCTTCCCCACCAGAGAGGTGACATTCCATGTCCCAATGGCCAGCTTCTGTAGCCGAGGATCAGACCGCCAGGGTCCCCGCCCTCGGCCGCCACCCATCTCACATTGCACCCGACCCCTTTGGCCCCTCCCACAGGTGGTGAGCCCATGGGAAGGGGGACCCACGTCTCCTCTTCGGGCTGTGCCCGGCCGAGCTCCATGGGTAAAAGCCCGGCCACCAGGCGCTCGCCAGCGTGCCCCACCTCCGGGCCTGGCTCCAGAGTGGGGCCCCGGTGACCCGCGTCCGGGCGAGGGAAAACTTAGTCCATTAATTGTACTCATCATAGGGGTTTTTGGGCTCATGAAAAGTTCTACATCTCATGAACTGCATTTCACACACACATAAATAAAGGTTCCTCTCTTGTAAAGAAACAATATTATACTGATTCTTGTGACTTTGGTCCACAGCCTGGTAGTTTTCCTTCCCTGTGCAAAAACAGCAGAGGCAGTACCAGACTGCTGGGTACAAAGAACCACATAGAAGACCAGCTTGATACACAGTACACATACCCATGGGGTTCTGAGACGTATATCACTGCAACAATAATCAGATTGCTGAAGAACCTCAGAGAAAGAATTCCTGTTATGATCATCATGGTGCGGAGTGCCCTCTGCTTTGATTGGTCAACACGCTCTGTGTTCCCGCCTCCTCCAACTGGCCCTGGACGAATCAGAGCACAGAGAACAGAAAGGCTGCAGAAACAGAAGGACACAGATGTGCAGGAGAGCAAGAAGGTGGTGATCGAAGTAAAGGGAACTTTAAGCCAAAAGACCAGAACCAGCACTACAATGGAAACCAGCCAAACACTCCCAATGATGGTGTTTCTGATCCTGACCCCACCTGTCCCCCTCAGACGCAGGTAGAAGATGGGATGAACAACAGCCAGGTAGCGCTCCACGCAGGTGATGAGGTGAAACAACGTCTGGCCAGGAATAAAAAAGCCAAACATGAAAGTTCCAGCCATTTTTACATCTTCCTGATCAGTAATTGTCCCAAGAAAATACAACCAAATCCCCAATAGACCGAGGAGATCCAGAGCAACCATGTTGTAGGTGAAGACATTGATGTGGCTTGATGTTGTGAAGGAAGAACCCAAGTGATGTTTCATCCACTTCTTGAAGCCCAGGACAAGGACGAAGACAAAAAGAGGACTCATGAAGATAAAGACGACACTAAAGCTCCCAATTATGAAATGAATCTCTCGAAAGGGGCAGTCATGAAGCGCAGGACGAGAAGAGCAGTTGGACATCTCAATTTTTATTGATGACTGAGGATGATGAGGAAAAAGACGACAAACTGAAAACATTAGGAAATTGTAAGAACTGATTTCAAGGACACTTTTATTAAAAAACAATAATAATTACCTCTGGGAATCGAAGCCTGGTTTTGACTGTATGAGCTGTTTGAGCCTGAGCTGGTTTTTAACCCTTACAAAGTCCAAAAAGCTGTTTTTAGTCTACACTGATGGGTCAAACTGGTCCAACAGTCCTCACCTCTTCCAGCGTTTTTTCTTCTCCAGCACCTCTCAAATCGACTGCTTGCTTGATGTCAAATCTAAAAAATAACTTGCTTATGTGTCAAAATGACAAACAAGCGTTTTCTTTGCATATTACGAAACAAACTCATTTTTTCTTGTCACTCTGCATCGTAAATCTGACCTCGCCTTGTGTGTGGTTTTTGGCACATCTCATGTTTCTAATTGATTTTCCTCGCTCAGAAACACACCTAGTGAGAAGCAGACCCTGGTTATTGGCAGCTCCATAGTCCCAAATGTGGCCCTTTATTGCCATTTGTATCATATTTGCTACTCAACATTCTGTGACCTCTATTTTATCAATGTTATCAGGATTTACCTCAAAAACCTGTTGTATATCATTTGAGACATGTACTCTGCCATCTAGTGGATTATCAATGTATTGCAGGCAGTGGGCAGTTTTTTTATCAATGTATTGCAGTTTTATTATCAATGTATTGCAGGCAGTGGGCAGTTTTTTTATCAATGTATTGCAGTTTTATTATCAATGTATTGCAGGCAGTGGGCAGTTTTTTTATCAATGTATTGCAGTTTTATTATCAATGTATTGCAGGCAGTGGGCAGTTTTTTTATGGCAGCTCCATAGTCCCAAATGTGGCTTAAGGACTCCAGCATTCATTCATTCATTCAACCTTTATTTAGTCAGGTAAATCTTTTGAACCTCATGGGATCATTTACGAAAGTGACCTGCTAAAACTAAAGAACAATGAACAGCAATGGTAGAATTTCCTTAAACAATAAACAAACAAACAATAAACAATAGAAAACAAAAGAGAGAAAAAAACAAAAAAAATTTTTTTTTTCAAACAAAGCATCAAAAGACTAGCAAAACATTATAAGGTAGATGTATAAAATCAAAGACAGGAACAAATCTGCATTGGTTTTTGCCAGGATTCCAACAGATTCTGAAAACCATTTAGAGAAGTCAAGGTCGATGTCATGATCTGCGCCTGTCTGGCTCTGCGCCTGTCATGTTTTTTCTGTTTTTGCTCACTCCTCAGTTCCTGCCTCATCGCTAATCATTTTCACCTGTTGTCCATAGCTTATCACTTTCACCTGTTGTCATCTTAGTTTACTCGCTATCCCTCAGTGTATATAAGCCCTCTCATTTCATCTGTTCCTCGCCGGGTCATAATTCAAATCCAATCCATTCCTCCCTGATGTCTGGTGGAGCCATTTATCATTTCCTCGTTTTGTAAGTGACTGCACCGTTCAGTCTTTTTGTTTTGTTTATTAAAGTAATTATTATTTTACATCTGTGTCTCTGAGTCCTGTTCGCCTGCATTCTGGGTCTGCGTCCTCCACCGGAACCGCATCGTGACAGTATGACCCGGCCACGAAATCGCAGATCCCGCAGGCGGATCAGACTCGCTCAGCGTCAGTCTGACGCGGCCCCAGGACTGGACGGGCTGACACACATGTACGGAGTTTGTGCGGAGACCGGCTGGGGGAACCACAGCTCGGAGACGGAGGTTCTCTCATCCCCGCTTCTGGTCGAGGAGGAAGAGCGGTGGAAGCACGGAGGCGGCCGCGCAGCTTTTTGGCTGTCTCCCCCCTCCGTTCCAACACTCGGGTCGATGTGGTCTGACTCGGACGAGGAGGAGGACGAGGACCCAAATGGGTTTTGGATGGACCCGGTATCGGCTCACAGTCCACGTCACCGCTGGACAGAACGTGCGGACATTTCCGGGTTCCAGCCCCGCCCACCGTCAAACTCTCCACGCCGGCTGTCAGAAAAGCCGGGGAAATTTTCTTGGGGGGGGGCATGTGTCAGCCCATGCACTGACAGCGGTTCTGACAGGACTGAGGCGAGACTGGGGCAGAAGGAGGAGGTTGCTCGCCCATACGCTCCTGTTGCTGGGAGCCTGGAAGTCTGCAGCTCCAGTGTTTTGTGGGAGAGATTAATCGCCGCCGAAGGAATCATTTCCTCATATACTGGAGCTGATAACAAAGACGACTCGCTGGGGGCGTGGCAACTGTTCGAGCAGGCTTGGGAGGAGAGCTGTGTGTTACGCTCACTGCTCGCTCGCGTTCAGCCTGGTCCACCTCCTAACTCACCTCCTGCTGATCACAACTCGTCTTCATCAAGTCCTCTTCTGAGCCGTCCCACAGCAGCTGAACGTCAGAACTCACAGACAGCTGCAGCTCCCACCCATCCACCCACAGCTGAATATCTGAGCCCAGTAGCAGCTTCTCAGCCTGATGCACCTCCCAGCTCAGGTCCAGCAGCACCTCCTGGACTGGTTTCCATGCCTGCACCACCCAGACTGGTCCCAGCACCCAGACTGGTCCCTGTCCCAGCACCCAGACTGGTCCCGGTCCCAGCACCCAGACTGGTCCCGGTCCCAGCACCCAGACTGGTCCCGGTCCCAGCACCCAGACTGGTTCCTGCACCAAGGCTGGGTCTTGCACCCGGTCCATCGGATGCAGTATTTCTCATTGTCTCCACAGATACTGGTCGAGAGGTGGTCCTGGGTCCTGAGGTCCTCACTCATCCATCTGGAGGCCTCACTTCACCGGGGGTCTTCGTCTCAGCAGAGGGTCCTCACGACGTCTCAGAGGGTCCCCACGACAAGGGTCTCAAGGATCCTGACGACGAGGGTCCTGAAGACGTCTCGCCGCTCGACGAGGGTCCTCACAAAGACGAGGGTCTCGAGGA
This sequence comes from Garcialebias charrua, assembly GCA_038048925.1. Taxonomy (NCBI): domain Eukaryota; kingdom Metazoa; phylum Chordata; class Actinopteri; order Cyprinodontiformes; family Rivulidae; genus Garcialebias; species Garcialebias charrua. The sequence continues at coordinate 26,916 of JBBPBX010008791.1, forward strand.
TCCTGACGACGAGAGTCCTGAAGACGTCTCGCCGCTCGACGAGGGTCCCCACGACGAGGATCTCGATGACGGGGGTCCCGACCACGCAGACGACGTCTCGCCGCTCGACATCCCTACGCTTGGGGTCGTCTCGGGTGTCAACGGCTCTCGTGGTTCTGCCATCGACGACTCGGGACCGGCCGACCAAGTCCCTACTGTCGGGGTCTTGTTTCCGACCGATGGCAGTGTTCCGGCCGACGAAGGTGTTCCGGCCGACGAAGGTGTTCCGGCCGACGAAGGTGTTCCGGCCGACGAAGGTGTTCCGGCCGACGAAGGTGTTCCGGCCGACGAAGGTGTTCCGGCCGACGAAGGTGTTCCGGCCGACGAAGGTGTTCCGGCCGTTGCTGGGCGTTACTCCGGTCGCCCGCCTAACGTATCGCCGCTCGATGGACGACCTCCTGGACGACCTCCTGAACTAGCTGATGGTGATGGGCGTCCTCCTGGGCGTCCCCCGGATCTGGCTGGTGGTGATGGGCGTCCTCCTGGGCGTCCCCCGGATCTGGCTGGTGTTGGCCCGCCGTCCTGCCTGTTGCCTCCCTCCGCCCGCCCTTGTTCTTTTGGGGGGTCCTTCTTGGGGGTGTCGGGTGCCACCCTTGAGGGGGGGGTTCTGTCATGATCTGCGCCTGTCTGGCTCTGCGCCTGTCATGTTTTTTCTGTTTTTGCTCACTCCTCAGTTCCTGCCTCATCGCTAATCATTTTCACCTGTTGTCCATAGCTTATCACTTTCACCTGTTGTCATCTTAGTTTACTCGCTATCCCTCAGTGTATATAAGCCCTCTCATTTCATCTGTTCCTCGCCGGGTCATAATTCAAATCCAATCCATTCCTCCCTGATGTCTGGTGGAGCCATTTATCATTTCCTCGTTTTGTAAGTGACTGCACCGTTCAGTCTTTTTGTTTTGTTTATTAAAGTAATTATTATTTTACATCTGTGTCTCTGAGTCCTGTTTCGCCTGCATTCTGGGTCTGCGTCCTCCACCGGAACCGCATCGTGACAGTCGAGAGCTTCAGATCTTTTTGTAAGATATTCCATGAAGCAGGAGCAGAGTAGGAGAAGACCCTTTTTCCAAGTTCAGTCCTCACTGACGGAACACTGCAGGTAATCATGTCCTGAGAGCGTACACTGTAGCTGCACTCACGCAAAGACACATCAAGCAACCATAGTTAAATGCATTCTGGGGGCCAGAGCGGGTAACATTGAATCTTATCTGAAACTGCTGGCAAAGCCTCCCTCGTAAGGCCTACTCAGGGGTACTAGAGAAGTGAGTCCAATCAGGTGTTGAACCTCAGATCCAGGAGGAACAATGTGGGTTCTGTCCTGGCCGTGGAACACTGGATCAGCTCTTTACCCTCACTAGGGTCCTCAAGGGGTCATGGGAATTTGCCCATCCAGTCTACATGTGTTTTGTGGACTTGGAGAAGACATTCAGCCATGTTCCTCGGGGTGCACTGTGGGGGTTGCTCTGAGTATGGTATTGTGGGCTTCTTGTTACGAGCTGTTCGATCCCTTTACAAGCGGTGCAAGAGTTTGGTTCGCATTGCCGGTAGTAAGTCAGACCCCTTCAGAGTGGGAGTTGGACTCCTCCAGGGCTGCCCACTGTCACTGATTCTTTTATGGACAGAATTTCTTGGTGCAAACAAGGGGCGGAGGGATTCCGGTTTAGTGGGCTCAGGATTCCAGCTTTGCTCTTTGCAGATGATGTGGTCCTGTTGGCGTCATCGTGCCGTGATCTTCAGCTCTCACTGGAGAAGTTCGCAGCCGAGTGTGAAGCAGCTAGAATGAGAACCAGCACCTCCAGATCTGAGGCCATGGTCCTCAATCAGAAAAGGGTGGATTGTTTTCTTCAGGTCGAGGGTGAGGTTCTGCCTCAAGTGGAGGAGTTCAAGTACCTCAGGGTTTTGGATAAGAGAATCAGCTTTATCTGGACGGCATGTGGATGAGAGAATCAGATTTATCTTGACGTCATGTGGATGAGACACTGTGGGAGAATCAGATTTATCTTGACGTCATGTGGATGAGAGAATCAGATTTATCTTGACGTCATGTGGATGAGAGAATCAGATTTATCTTGACGTCATGTGGATGAGAGAATCAGATTTATCTTGACGTCATGTGGATGAGAGAATCAGATTTATCTGGACGTCATGTGGATGAGAGAATCAGATTTATCTTGACGTCATGTGGATGAGAGAATCAGATTTATCTTGACGTCATGTGGATGAGAGAATCAGATTTATCTTGACGTCATGTGGATGAGAGAATCAGATTTATCTTGACGTCATGTGGATGAGAGAATCAGATTTATCTTGACGTCATGTGGATGAGAGAATCAGATTTATCTTGACGTCATGTGGATGAGAGAATCAGATTTATCTTGACGTCATGTGGATGAGAGAATCAGATTTATCTTGACGTCATGTGGATGAGAGAATCAGATTTATCTTGACGTCATGTGGATGAGAGAATCAGATTTATCTGGACGTCATGTGGATGAGAGAATCAGATTTATCTTGACGTCATGTGGATGAGAGAATCAGATTTATCTTGACGTCATGTGGATGAGAGAATCAGATTTATCTTGACGTCATGTGGATGAGAGAATCAGATTTATCTTGACGTCATGTGGATGAGAGAATCAGATTTATCTTGACGTCATGTGGATGAGAGAATCAGATTTATCTGGACGTCATGTGGATGAGAGAATCAGATTTATCTGGACGTCATGTGGATGAGAGAATCAGATTTATCTTGACGTCATGTGGATGAGAGAATCAGATTTATCTTGACGTCATGTGGATGAGAGAATCAGATTTATCTGGACGTCATGTGGATGAGAGAATCAGATTTATCTTGACGTCATGTGGATGAGAGAATCAGATTTATCTTGACGTCATGTGGATGAGAGAATCAGATTTATCTTGACGTCATGTGGATGAGAGAATCAGATTCATCTTGACGTCATGTGGATGAGAGAATCAGATTTATCTTGACGTCATGTGGATGAGAGAATCAGATTTATCTTGACGTCATGTGGATGAGAGAATCAGATTTATCTGGACGTCATGTGGATGAGAGAATCAGATTTATCTTGACGTCATGTGGATGAGAGAATCAGATTTATCTTGACGTCATGTGGATGAGAGAATCAGATTTATCTTGACGTCATGTGGATGAGAGAATCAGATTTATCTTGACGTCATGTGGATGAGAGAATCAGATTTATCTTGACGTCATGTGGATGAGAGAATCAGATTTATCTTGACGTCATGTGGATGAGAGAATCAGATTTATCTTGACGTCATGTGGATGAGAGAATCAGATTTATCTTGACGTCATGTGGATGAGAGAATCAGATTTATCTTGACGTCATGTGGATGAGAGAATCAGATTTATCTTGACGTCATGTGGATGAGAGAATCAGATTTATCTTGACGTCATGTGGATGAGAGAATCAGATTTATCTTGACGTCATGTGGATGAGAGAATCAGATTTATCTTGACGTCATGTGGATGAGAGAATCAGATTTATCTGGACGTCATGTGGATGAGAGAATCAGATTTATCTGGACGTCATGTGGATGAGAGAATCAGATTTATCTTGACGTCATGTGGATGAGAGAATCAGATTTATCTTGACGTCATGTGGATGAGAGAATCAGATTTATCTTGACGTCATGTGGATGAGAGAATCAGATTTATCTGGACGTCATGTGGATGAGAGAATCAGATTTATCTTGACGTCATGTGGATGAGAGAATCAGATTTATCTGGACGTCATGTGGATGAGAGAATCAGATTTATCTGGACGTCATGTGGATGAGAGAATCAGATTTATCTGGACGTCATGTGGATGAGAGAATCAGATTTATCTTGACGTCATGTGGATGAGAGAATCAGATTCATCTTGACGTCATGTGGATGAGAGAATCAGATTCATCTTGACGTCATGTGGATGAGAGAATCAGATTCATCTTGACGTCATGTGGATGAGAGAATCAGATTCATCTTGACGTCATGTGGATGAGAGAATCAGATTCATCTTGACGTCATGTGGATGAGAGAATCAGATTCATCTTGACGTCATGTGGATGAGAGAATCAGATTCATCTTGACGTCATGTGGATGAGAGAATCAGATTTATCTTGACGTCATGTGGATGAGAGAATCAGATTCATCTTGACGTCATGTGGATGAGAGAATCAGATTCATCTTGACGTCATGTGGATGAGAGAATCAGATTTATCTTGACGTCATGTGGATGAGAGAATCAGATTTATCTTGACGTCATGTGGATGAGAGAATCAGATTTATCTGGACGTCATGTGGATGAGAGAATCAGATTTATCTGGACGTCATGTGGATGAGAGAATCAGATTTATCTGGACGTCATGTGGATGAGAGAATCAGATTTATCTTGACGTCATGTGGATGAGAGAATCAGATTTATCTGGACGTCATGTGGATGAGAGAATCAGATTTATCTGGACGTCATGTGGATGAGAGAATCAGATTTATCTGGACGTCATGTGGATGAGAGAATCAGATTTATCTGGACGTCATGTGGATGAGAGAATCAGATTTATCTGGACGTCATGTGGATGAGAGAATCAGATTTATCTTGACGTCATGTGGATGAGAGAATCAGATTTATCTGGACGTCATGTGGATGAGAGAATCAGATTTATCTTGACGTCATGTGGATGAGAGAATCAGATTTATCTGGACGTCATGTGGATGAGAGAATCAGATTTATCTTGACGTCATGTGGATGAGAGAATCAGATTTATCTGGACGTCATGTGGATGAGAGAATCAGATTTATCTTGACGTCATGTGGATGAGAGAATCAGATTTATCTTGACGTCATGTGGATGAGAGAATCAGATTTATCTGGACGTCATGTGGATGAGAGAATCAGATTTATCTGGACGTCATGTGGATGAGAGAATCAGATTTATCTGGACGTCATGTGGATGAGAGAATCAGATTTATCTTGACGTCATGTGGATGAGAGAATCAGATTTATCTGGACGTCATGTGGATGAGAGAATCAGATTTATCTGGACGTCATGTGGATGAGAGAATCAGATTTATCTGGACGTCATGTGGATGAGAGAATCAGATTTATCTGGACGTCATGTGGATGAGAGAATCAGATTTATCTGGACGTCATGTGGATGAGAGAATCAGATTTATCTGGACGTCATGTGGATGAGAGAATCAGATTTATCTGGACGTCATGTGGATGAGAGAATCAGATTTATCTTGACGTCATGTGGATGAGAGAATCAGATTTATCTTGACGTCATGTGGATGAGAGAATCAGATTATCTTGACGTCATGTGGATGAGAGAATCAGATTTATCTTGACGTCATGTGGATGAGAGAATCAGATTTATCTTGACGTCATGTGGATGAGAGAATCAGATTTATCTTGACGTCATGTGGATGAGAGAATCAGATTTATCTTGACGTCATGTGGATGAGAGAATCAGATTTATCTTGACGTCATGTGGATGAGAGAATCAGATTTATCTTGACGTCATGTGGATGAGAGAATCAGATTTATCTTGACGTCATGTGGATGAGAGAATCAGATTTACTTGACGTCATGTGGATGAGAGAATCAGATTTATCTTGACGTCATGTGGATGAGAGAATCAGATTTACCTTGATGTCATGTGGATGAGAGAATCAGATTTACCTTGACGTCATGTGGATGAGAGAATCAGATTTATCTGGACGTCATGTGGATGAGAGAATCAGATTTATCTGGACGTCATATGGATGTGTAACAATATAGGAGTTATTTGTCAGTTTACTGACTTACCTATAGTTTAGACGTGCAAGTCTGAGCAGACTTTATCTGCACAAACTTGCCACCAAGTTCACGGAGTCTCAACTTTTTCAGATTAAATCAACAAATCTAACGATGTGATTAGCCAGAAATGTAATTTCACGCTTAGACTTCAATTTATGTTGGTCTACCAAAAGAATAGACCTTTTATTGAAACTATCACAAGAATTACATTAAAACATTTGTATCGATATTAGCTCTGATTTAATAACTACGTTGACAAGAATTCAAATTAAAACAAACAGACAGTTGGACCTTTCTGTTGGCACATTACTTAAAGTTTACCATGATGAAAATAAACATAAGGAGGAGTTTAAGGAGGAAAGATAAAAGATTGAAATGAAATGGTTGAATCTTATCTTGAGATGTTTAACCAGTATGACACCCTCTGCTCGGTTTCGGCTGGACGTCCGTCCCGTGATGAAACACTTTTACCTTCGTGAAGATGATCCTGTCTCGACTCCGGTAAATTAGTCAAGCCAAACGTGCATTCTGCTGCGTTTTACAGGCGACCACTTTCATCATGCCACGGTCTCGACCGTCTGCGTCGGCCTCCCAGAGTGATGCCTGGTGCTGGTTTTGTTCAAGATAACTTCAGAAAGAGTGTCACCATTTGGAGCTGTGACACTCGAAGGGGTTCACAGCTGACGTGCTGTTTGAACCTTTGCTGGAGACGTGGGTCGAGTTGGCACAATGACCGGGCGTCTCCAGCTTTCCCAAAGGAGAGCAACCAGTTGGCAGTTAGTTGTCTTCCAAAAAACTAAAGGCAAATGCAGGAAGTGCCCATTTATAGGGAGGCGGGATCTGAACCACCTCCTGAATAACTATTGGCTGGTTATAACAAAATAAAAGATGGAAGTTTAATTCCATAGGTAGAAAGTCTCTTGACGGACAACAGGAAAACTGTTTACATAAACAGCCAGGTGGCCTGCTTGCAAGCACAGAAAATGTTATGGCTAACTTCATAGACAAAACAGAGAAGGAAGCTGAACAGCTAACAGTTTACCCTGAACTGTGTCTTAGAATCAAAGCCTGCTTGCTTTTGCAGGAATAAAACCAGCAGAAGGTCAAAGCTCATGAAAATAGCAGATCATCATTAAAATGACAAAATATACTGTAGATCAATTCTGAATTAACACACATTAAAGAGAAAGTTCAATCTGATTAATTAGTGTCCATTAATTCATAATAATTGTAAAAATATATATGTGTCCATCTGTCTCCTTGAGGTTCAAGCAAGTGTAACACTTAGAGTTTCAGAGAGGTGTGAAACCTAAAATATCAGAGACGAGGTGTATCACTACAGTCCCCCTTTTTGGAAGTCATCGCCTGTCCTTGGAGATGAGTTCCAACACGAAAGGATACCACCGAATGTCTCTGACCTCTATGTAATCCAGCAAGTGGAAAAAAAAAAAGTCAAAAAAAAGTTCAAAATTATACTCCCATAATGTTTTTGGAAATTCCATACTGTTCGTAGGTAATCCCATTGCGGCAAGCTTTCAATCCTTTGGAAAACATAGTCTGTTAACCCATGGAAAACTGAGTCTGTGATCCCTTGGAAACAAAGTCTTATAATCCACAACGGTAAATCCACAACGATGGGGGTTATTGATTTCATCAGCAAGAATGGTTTTAATCAGCATGTAGAGGGGATCCCTCGATTGAAGCAGAGGAGGCGGGCCTTGGATGAAGGTTGAAGACCAACGTTGGATCAGCAGGTCCCCACATCGAAGGTTGCAGGCTGGATGGCTTCCAGTCGGTGCCACCCTGGTTCAATGTGTCATGCAATTATGTGGTTTTAGGTGGGCTTATGATAGGGATTCTACATTAAGCCTTACCTATATGCACCTGGTATGTAAGCTATCATGGATTAGATCAGCTAAAATTACCAATTAAGGGGTGGATCAATGCTGTAAAAATCAGAAATAGGGATCTATACCTATAGAAATGTGGAGGGCTTCTGTAACGAAGGCCTCTTCATTCAAACTATTCCTCCATTCATTATTTAGTTTAGGTTAAACTAAAATAAAAAAATGAAACTAGTTTGGTCTAAATGTCTGTTGTCTTTTAGACGAACGACGCAAGATTTGGTAATCCCTAAAAATTTTGAAGTCTATGGCGAGACTCATCAAAATGAATAGATCTAGAATAGAAACGATCGAATCGGTTCTACCTAAATGATTGGGAGATCAGTGTAGATTATAGTACCTTAAGTAGTATTGATCTACAATGACTCTTCAAAGATTGAGATCTTTAACAAAATGAACAGCATGTTGGCATAGTTAAATCCATTTAAGTCTTCAACTTATCAACAATCAAAACCTCTTTTGGCTGGGAGTGTTCAGAAAACAATAACAACTTCAATAACACAAAAGTAGCAATTAAGCAACTAAAAACAACGTTTCACTACAACAAACTCACTCTGGTCGTCAGACTCCAACGTCACACACAAGAAAAACAGTTCTTAGCTTTATAACCGATGTCAATTAAATCCTGCAGATTTAAACGGTTGTTAAGGTTAGTTTTTGTTGTGGGTTTTATGCTTAGCGTTTCTAAGTTCTAGTTGGAACGGTTTCTTTTCGCAACTAGAATAGTTTAAACTGTTTAAGCTTATTTACTATCCTGTGCTTGGACGACCTTCTTTTCCCATGAAGTCTTTGAGTTTGCGAGAGCTATGTCATTTGTGGGGTTATTGAAATCTTTGTCCTTGACATGGGCATGGCCTAACCTCACCCCCCTGTGGTCATGGGGGACCACGCGCACAGGTGTGGACGTCCGTCCATGGGCACGAGTTAGGATGCCATTGTTTAGTTTAAGCTGTTCGCGCAGTTTATGGGGAACCTTGTACAGGAACCTTATAGGTTTCGGCCAACGTACCTCTGTACGTTTACCTCTTTCTGCGTAATGCAGGTGTGTCACAACTGTCGGCGCCGTCGCAGGCGTGTCTCTGTCGTTGTGATGTATGTCTTCCCACTTCATGAATGAAGAGGTGCTCTTTGAGTCTGTAAGAACTATGTCATCTCTGAGTAGTTCTAGATTCAAATGCTCTTGAACCAAGGTTTCATTGAAAGCTTGGATGATAACTGAATTACCTGTCCCAGAGGACAGCACAGCGTTCTCGGTGTGTGATCCTTGGATCTCTACACCGTCCTCTACCTGTGGTAGGAAGTGTGAGTCTGCCCCCCTTTTGTTTGAGGAGGGGTCCTCAAAATCAGTAACAATGAAGTCCAAGTGACTGTCAGCGTGTTGTAGACTGTCACTACGTGGGCTCAGATGTCCTTGAACCAAGACTTCACTGAAAGCTTGGCTGTATGCCGAATTACCTGTCCCACAGGACAGTACAGCGTCATCGGTGTGGGACTCTTGGATCTCCACACCTTCTTCTACCGGTGGTAGGTAGTGTTCAGTGAGCGCCGAAGGTGTCAGCTCGCAGAGGAGATCCTCGGGATGGGCCAGAGTCTGGTCCAATTGTTGAGTCTCCTCCGTCTCACCTGTATATGAAGGATCACTTACCGGGTTTGTGGTCTCGGTTGGGGAATCCTTTTTTACCTCAGCGGTACCTGCTGTTAGACAGTCAGTGTCCTGACCTTGGGGAGGTACCACGAATGGCAGTGGACTGCTCACTGTGGTCCACATCGTCTGATTGCCATAATTTATAATCGCCTCAAAGCGATTAATAAAATCTTGGCCAACCACAAATGGAGTCTGGAGTGAGTCAAGTTCAGACACATATACCGGGTGGTATAGTGTCATTTCGCCAATCTGCATGTGAACCATGGCTATTAGGGTTGTTCTCGTCTTTGCGAGGCCTTGTTGCTCACCATAAGTGTATTTCACAAAGGGTATTTGCCTGCCAACATCGTTAGCGGCGGTCCTTAGCTCCTCAAACAGTTCGGCTGACATGGTAGACACGTCTGAGCCGCTAACCAGGAGCGCTTCTTGCTCTAGGACCCCTTCCAATGTGAGTGGGAGGTAAGCTCTCTTAGCTTTACCCCTTCTTACAAAGTGACACAGAAACCGTTCAGGTTTTTCCACACGTGTCTGTGTACGTGTGACTCTGTCTGTGTAATCGTCGTCGCTGTGAGCATCATGATGGCTGTCTGCCACATGACCTTCAGGATGTGGATTTTCAGGACGCTGATCATCAGCAATTTGTTTGCTGTCAGCATTTATGTCAGTGTTGACGTTGTTGTTGTCAACTGTGTGCACTAAGTTGTTGCAAAAGGCAGTGCTGCGCGTCGCTTCGTCAGGTTGAACAACGTCGTTTGTGCTATCACCAAGGACAACGTCACGCGTTGTGTCAGCTTGGTCAACCACTGAAACATTCAAATCATTTGACAAACAACTCACAACCTCAGTCACGATCTCGCGCGGAGGCGCTGTTTCCATAATCTGGAGCATACGTGACTCATTGCATGTCTCAAACTGTGCAGTTCGAGGGGCAGGGGCAGGAGGGCCGCTTTTCGTCGGTACATGTTGGGACAGACCATCTTTCAATGGTTCACGGTGTCCATGCAACCGCCTTCGAATCTCACCCATTGTGAGATCCATGAGAGAACTCTGTTGGTTCGATCCGAACCATCTGTGTTCATCTAGAGAGCGAGCACCTACCTCGTGTGGTTCACTGCTCATCTCGAGGTTTTCAACCTGAGGGGCAGGGGCAGAAGAACCTCCTGTATAACTATTGGCTGGTTATAACAAAATAAAAGATGGAAGTTTAATTCCATAGGTAGAAAGTCTCTTGACGGACAACAGGAAAACTGTTTACATAAACAGCCAGGTGGCCTGCTTGCAAGCACAGAAAATGTTATGGCTAACTTCATAGACAAAACAGAGAAGGAAGCTGAACAGCTAACAGTTTACCCTGAACTGTGTCTTAGAATCAAAGCCTGCTTGCTTTTGCAGGAATAAAACCAGCAGAAGGTCAAAGCTCATGAAAATAGCAGATCATCATTAAAATGACAAAATATACTGTAGATCAATTCTGAATTAACACACATTAAAGAGAAAGTTCAATCTGATTAATTAGTGTCCCTTAATTCATAATAATTGTAAAAATATATATGTGTCCATCTGTCTCCTTGAGGTTCAAGCAAGTGTAACACTTAGAGTTTCAGAGAGGTGTGAAACCTAAAATATCAGAGACGAGGTGTATCACTACAGATGAGAGAATAAGATTTAACTGGACGTCACGTGGATGAGAGAATCAGATTATATTGACGTCATGTGGATGACAGAATCAGCTTTATCTTGACGTCATGTGGATGAGAGAATCAGATTTACCTTGACGTCATCCATTGACGTCATCCATGACCATTTTGAACCAGTCTCTCTGTCCTCTCTAGAGCAGGTCATGTGTAGCCTGAAACCATCTGGCTCCCCCTTCGATGTGGTCCCCCCTCGGCTTCTAAAGGAGGTTTTTCACACTCTAGGTCCCTCCATTCTCTCTATTGTTAATAGCAGTCTATCCTCGGGTGTGGTGCCAAAATCATTAAAACATGCTGCTGTTCAACCCCTCCTGAAAAAACCAAACCTCGACCCGTCAGTATTATCCAATTTCAGGCCTGTCTCCAGACTCCCATTTGTTTCTAAACTTCTAGAGAAAATAGTTGAGTCCCAACTAAAGTGCTTCCTGGAGGATCACGCTATCCCCGAGCTATTCCAGTCTGGCTTCAAATCCCTCCACAGCACTGAGACTGCCCTACTGAAGGTTTTTAACGACATCTTCCTATCCACAGATACTGGTGACTCTGTGCTGCTTGTCCTATTGGACCTCACATCCGCTTTCGACACCATTGACCATGAGATCCTCATTGCTAGGTTGGAGCAGTGGGTGGGCATCTCAGGATCAGCCCTAAACTGGTTCAGATCCTACCTCTCTGACAGGTCTTTTTGTGTGTCCATCAATGATTTTACTTCTGCAGTGGCGGCTCTTAAATGGGGGGTTCCGCAGGGGTCCATCCTGGGTCCTCTCTTGTTCTCCTTATACCTGCTGCCACTCGGTGCTATCTTCCGGAAACACAATATACCTTTCCACTTCTACGCTGATGACTGTCAAATCTACTTCCCCCTAAGACAAAATGGTACAGGCTCTATTCAACCTCTGCTCGACTGCCTGGCTGACATCAGGGACTGGATGGCTTTAAATTTCTTAAGCTTCAATGATAAGAAGTCTGAAGCCATATTGTTCCTTCCCAATGACACAACCTCAAACCACTGCATTGACCTGTCTGCTCTACCCCTGTCCGAAAAACAAAAAGTCAAAAATCTGGGAGTGATAATGGATCCTTCCATGAAACTCAACAGTCATGTAAACATGATTGTCAAATCCTGTTTTTTCCAGCTGAGGCGTCTGTCTAAGCTGAAGCCCATATTATCCAAAAAGCACCTGGAGACAGTGATTCACGCATTCATTACATCTAGGCTTGATTACTGCAATTCACTTCTGTTTGGCGTCAGTCAAGCCACCATTGCACGATTACAACTGGTTCAGAACGCAGCTGCCCGATTTTTAACCAGCACACGCAAAAGAGAGCACATTACACCAGTCTTGGCCTCCCTTCACTGGCTACCGGTTCATCTTCGAATCCAATTCAAAATTCTCATGTATGTCTACAAATCGCTGAACAGTCTCGCCCCCGCCTATCTCTCGGATCTGATACACCCATATGTCCCTCCACGTGCTTTGAGGTCAGAGGATCAGGTGCTCTTAATAGTTCCAGAAACTCGCCTTAAGCGCAGGGGTGACAGAGCGTTCTCTGTAGCAGGCCCAAGACTCTGGAACGAGTTACCGCTGCTCATCAAACAGGCCCCCTCCCTCTCGGTTTTCAAATCCCGGTTAAAAACTCACTACTACTCCATCGCTTTCAATGCCAGCTGATGTGTACTGGATCGTTTGATTTATGATCTGCAATGTTTTTATGTTTTTCGTGTTGTACTTCATTGTATGTGTTGCCTGTTGCGTGTTTGTTTGTCCAGCACTTTGGTGTGGACTTGTTCCTGTTTAAAGTGCTTTATAAATATAATGGTATGGGTATGGTATGGTCATGTGGATGAGAGAATCAGATTTACCTTGAGGTCATGTGGATGAGAGAATCAGATTCATCTGGACGTTATGTGGATGAGAGAATCAGATTTATCTGGACGTCATGTGGATGAGAGAATCAGATTTATCTGGACGTCATGTGGATGAGAGAATCAGTTTTATCTTGACGTCATGTGGATAAGAGAATCAGCTTTATCTGGACGGCATGTGGATGAGAGAATCAGATTTATCTTGACGTCATGTGGATGAGAGAATCAGCTTTATCTAGATGTCATGTGGATGAGAGAATCAGATTTAACTGGACGTCATGTGGATGAGAGAATAAGATTTATCTTGACGTCATGTGGATGAGAGAACCAGATTTATCTTGACATCATGTGGATGAGAGAATCAGATTTATCTTGACGTCATGTGGATGAGAGAATCAGATTTATCTTGACGTCATGTGGATGAGAGAATCAGATTTATCTTGACGTCATGTGGATGAGAGAATCAGATTTATCTGGACGTCATGTGGATGAGAGAATCAGATTTATCTGGACGTCATGTGGATGAGAGAATCAGATTTATCTGGACGTCATGTGGATGAGAGAATCAGATTTATCTGGACGTCATGTGGATGAGAGAATCAGATTTATCTGGACGTCATGTGGATGAGAGAATCAGATTTATCTGGACGTCATGTGGATGAGAGAATCAGATTTATCTGGACGTCATGTGGATGAGAGAATCAGATTTATCTGGACGTCATGTGGATGAGAGAATCAGATTTATCTGGACGTCATGTGGATGAGAGAATCAGATTTATCTGGACGTCATGTGGATGAGAGAATCAGATTTATCTGGACGTCATGTGGATGAGAGAATCAGATTTATCTGGACGTCATGTGGATGAGAGAATCAGATTTATCTTGACGTCATGTGGATGAGAGAATCAGATTCATCTTGACGTCATGTGGATGAGAGAATCAGATTTATCTTGACGTCATGTGGATGAGAGAATCAGATTTATCTTGACGTCATGTGGATGAGAGAATCAGATTTATCTGGACGTCATGTGGATGAGAGAATCAGATTTATCTTGACATCATGTGGATGAGAGAATCAGATTTATCTTGACGTCATGTGGATGAGAGAATCAGATTTATCTTGACGTCATGTGGATGAGAGAATCAGATTTATCTTGACGTCATGTGGATGAGAGAATCAGATTTATCTTGACGTCATGTGGATGAGAGAATCAGATTTATCTGGACGTCATGTGGATGAGAGAATCAGATTTATCTTGACGTCATGTGGATGAGAGAATCAGATTTATCTGGACGTCATGTGGATGAGAGAATCAGATTTATCTGGACGTCATGTGGATGAGAGAATCAGATTTATCTTGACGTCATGTGGATGAGAGAATCAGATTTATCTGGACGTCATGTGGATGAGAGAATCAGATTTATCTGGACGTCATGTGGATGAGAGAATCAGATTTATCTGGACGTCATGTGGATGAGAGAATCAGATTTATCTGGACGTCATGTGGATGAGAGAATCAGATTTATCTGGACGTCATGTGGATGAGAGAATCAGATTTATCTGGACGTCATGTGGATGAGAGAATCAGATTTATCTGGACGTCATGTGGATGAGAGAATCAGATTTATCTGGACGTCATGTGGATGAGAGAATCAGATTTATCTGGACGTCATGTGGATGAGAGAATCAGATTTATCTGGACGTCATGTGGATGAGAGAATCAGATTTATCTGGACGTCATGTGGATGAGAGAATCAGATTTATCTGGACGTCATGTGGATGAGAGAATCAGATTTATCTGGACGTCATGTGGATGAGAGAATCAGATTTATCTGGACGTCATGTGGATGAGAGAATCAGATTTATCTGGACGTCATGTGGATGAGAGAATCAGATTATATGACGTCATGTGGATGAGAGAATCAGATTTATCTTGACGTCATGTGGATGAGAGAATCAGATTTATCTGGACGTCATGTGGATGAGAGAATCCGATTTAACTGGACGTCATGTGGATGAGAGAATCAGATTCATCTTGACGTCATGTGGATGAGAGAATCAGTTTTATCTTGACGTCATGTGGATAAGAGAATCAGCTTTATCTGGACGGCATGTGGATGAGAGAATCAGATTTATCTTGACGTCATGTGGATGAGAGAATCAGCTTTATCTAGACGTCATGTGGATGAGAGAATCAGATTTATCTGGACGTCATGTGGATGAGAGAATCAGATTTATCTTGACGTCATGTGGATGAGAGAATCAGATTTATCTTGACGTCATGTGGATGAGAGAATCAGATTTATCTTGACGTCATGTGGATGAGAGAATCAGATTTATCTTGACGTCATGTGGATGAGAGAATCAGATTTATCTTGACGTCATGTGGATGAGAGAATCAGATTTATCTTGACGTCATGTGGATGAGAGAATCAGATTTATCTTGACGTCATGTGGATGAGAGAATCAGATTTATCTTGACGTCATGTGGATGAGAGAATCAGATTTATCTTGACGTCATGTGGATGAGAGAATCAGATTTATCTTGACGTCATGTGGATGAGAGAATCAGATTTATCTTGACGTCATGTGGATGAGAGAATCAGATTTATCTTGACGTCATGTGGATGAGAGAATCAGATTTATCTTGACGTCATGTGGATGAGAGAATCAGATTCATCTTGACGTCATGTGGATGAGAGAATCAGATTCATCTTGACGTCATGTGGATGAGAGAATCAGATTTATCTTGACGTCATGTGGATGAGAGAATCAGATTTATCTGGACGTCATGTGGATGAGAGAATCAGATTTATCTTGACGTCATGTGGATGAGAGAATCAGATTTATCTTGACGTCATGTGGATGAGAGAATCAGATTTATCTTGACGTCATGTGGATGAGAGAATCAGATTATCTTGACGTCATGTGGATGAGAGAATCAGATTTATCTTGACGTCATGTGGATGAGAGAATCAGATTTATCTTGACGTCATGTGGATGAGAGAATCAGATTTATCTGGACGTCATGTGGATGAGAGAATCAGATTTATCTGGACGTCATGTGGATAAGAGAATCAGATTTATCTGGACGTCATGTGGATGAGAGAATCAGATTTATCTTGACGTCATGTGGATGAGAGAATCAGATTCATCTTGACGTCATGTGGATGAGAGAATCAGATTTATCTTGACGTCATGTGGATGAGAGAATCAGATTTATCTTGACGTCATGTGGATGAGAGAATCAGATTCATCTTGACGTCATGTGGATGAGAGAATCAGATTTATCTGGACGTCATGTGGATGAGAGAATCAGATTTATCTTGACGTCATGTGGATGAGAGAATCAGATTTATCTGGACGTCATGTGGATGAGAGAATCAGATTTATCTGGACGTCATGTGGATGAGAGAATCAGATTTATCTTGACGTCATGTGGATGAGAGAATCAGATTTATCTTGACGTCATGTGGATGAGAGAATCAGATTTATCTTGACGTCATGTGGATGAGAGAATCAGATTTATCTTGACGTCATGTGGATGAGAGAATCAGATTTATCTTGACGTCATGTGGATGAGAGAATCAGATTTATCTTGACGTCATGTGGATGAGAGAATCAGATTTATCTTGACGTCATGTGGATGAGAGAATCAGATTTATCTTGACGTCATGTGGATGAGAGAATCAGATTTATCTGGACGTCATGTGGATGAGAGAATCAGATTTATCTGGACGTCATGTGGATGAGAGAATCAGATTTATCTGGACGTCATGTGGATGAGAGAATCAGATTTATCTGGACGTCATGTGGATGAGAGAATCAGATTTATCTTGACGTCATGTGGATGAGAGAATCAGATTCATCTTGACGTCATGTGGATGAGAGAATCAGATTCATCTTGACGTCATGTGGATGAGAGAATCAGATTCATCTTGACGTCATGTGGATGAGAGAATCAGATTCATCTTGACGTCATGTGGATGAGAGAATCAGATTTATCTTGACGTCATGTGGATGAGAGAATCAGATTTATCTTGACGTCATGTGGATGAGAGAATCAGATTTATCTGGACGTCATGTGGATGAGAGAATCAGATTTATCTGGACGTCATGTGGATGAGAGAATCAGATTTATCTTGACGTCATGTGGATGAGAGAATCAGATTCATCTTGACGTCATGTGGATGAGAGAATCAGATTCATCTTGACGTCATGTGGATGAGAGAATCAGATTTATCTTGACGTCATGTGGATGAGAGAATCAGATTTATCTTGACGTCATGTGGATGAGAGAATCAGATTCATCTTGACGTCATGTGGATGAGAGAATCAGATTTATCTTGACGTCATGTGGATGAGAGAATCAGATTTATCTTGACGTCATGTGGATGAGAGAATCAGATTTATCTGGACGTCATGTGGATGAGAGAATCAGATTTATCTGGACATCATGTGGATGAGAGAATCAGATTTATCTGGACGTCATGTGGATGAGAGAATCAGATTTATCTGGACTTCATGTGGATGAGAGAATCAGATTTATCTGGACGTCATGTGGATGAGAGAATCAGATTTATCTGGACTTCATGTGGATGAGAGAATCAGATTTATCTGGACGTCATGTGGATGAGAGAATCAGATTTATCTGGACGTCATGTGGATGAGAGAATCAGATTTATCTGGACTTCATGTGGATGAGAGAATCAGATTTATCTGGACGTCATGTGGATGAGAGAATCAGATTCATCTTGACGTCATGTGGATGAGAGAATCAGATTCATCTTGACGTCATGTGGATGAGAGAATCAGATTCATCTTGACGTCATGTGGATGAGAGAATCAGATTTACCTTGACGTCATGTGGATGAGAGAATCAGATTTATCTTGACGTCATGTGGATGAGAGAATCAGATTTATCTTGACGTCATGTGGATGAGAGAATCAGATTATCTTGACGTCATGTGGATGAGAGAATCAGATTTATCTTGACGTCATGTGGATGAGAGAATCAGATTTACCTTGATGTCATGTGGATGAGAGAATCAGATTTACCTTGACGTCATGTGGATGAGAGAATCAGATTTATCTGGACGTCATGTGGATGAGAGAATCAGATTTATCTGGACGTCATATGGATGAGAGAATAAGATTTAACTGGACGTCACGTGGATGAGAGAATCAGATTATATTGACGTCATGTGGATGACAGAATCAGCTTTATCTTGACGTCATGTGGATGAGAGAATCAGATTTACCTTGACGTCATCCATTGACGTCATCCATGACCATTTTGAACCAGTCTCTCTGTCCTCTCTAGAGCAGGTCATGTGTAGCCTGAAACCATCTGGCTCCCCCTTCGATGTGGTCCCCCCTCGGCTTCTAAAGGAGGTTTTTCACACTCTAGGTCCCTCCATTCTCTCTATTGTTAATAGCAGTCTATCCTCGGGTGTGGTGCCAAAATCATTAAAACATGCTGCTGTTCAACCCCTCCTGAAAAAACCAAACCTCGACCCGTCAGTATTATCCAATTTCAGGCCTGTCTCCAGACTCCCATTTGTTTCTAAACTTCTAGAGAAAATAGTTGAGTCCCAACTAAAGTGCTTCCTGGAGGATCACGCTATCCCCGAGCTTTTCCAGTCTGGCTTCAAATCCCTCCACAGCACTGAGACTGCCCTACTGAAGGTTTTTAACGACATCTTTCTATCCACAGATACTGGTGACTCTGTGCTGCTTGTCCTATTGGACCTCACATCCGCTTTCGACACCATCGACCATGAGATCCTCATTGCTAGGTTGGAGCAGTGGGTGGGCATCTCAGGATCAGCCCTAAACTGGTTCAGATCCTACCTCTCTGACAGGTCTTTTTGTGTGTCCATCAATGATTTTACTTCTGCAGTGGCGGCTCTTAAATGGGGGGTTCCGCAGGGGTCCATCCTGGGTCCTCTCTTGTTCTCCTTATACCTGCTGCCACTCGGTGCTATCTTCCGGAAACACAATATACCTTTCCACTTCTACGCTGATGACTGTCAAATCTACTTCCCCCTAAGACAAAATGGTACAGGCTCTATTCAACCTCTGCTCGACTGCCTGGCTGACATCAGGGACTGGATGGCTTTAAATTTCTTAAGCTTCAATGATAAGAAGTCTGAAGCCATATTGTTCCTTCCCAATGACACAACCTCAAACCACTGCATTGACCTGTCTGCTCTACCCCTGTCCGAAAAACAAAAAGTCAAAAATCTGGGAGTGATAATGGATCCTTCCATGAAACTCAACAGTCATGTAAACATGATTGTCAAATCCTGTTTTTTCCAGCTGAGGCGTCTGTCTAAGCTGAAGCCCATATTATCCAAAAAGCACCTGGAGACAGTGATTCACGCATTCATTACATCTAGGCTTGATTACTGCAATTCACTTCTGTTTGGCGTCAGTCAAGCCACCATTGCACGATTACAACTGGTTCAGAACGCAGCTGCCCGATTTTTAACCAGCACACGCAAAAGAGAGCACATTACACCAGTCTTGGCCTCCCTTCACTGGCTACCGGTTCATCTTCGAATCCAATTCAAAATTCTCATGTATGTCTACAAATCGCTGAACAGTCTCGCCCCCGCCTATCTCTCGGATCTGATACACCCATATGTCCCTCCACGTGCTTTGAGGTCAGAGGATCAGGTGCTCTTGATAGTTCCAGAAACTCGCCTTAAGCGCAGGGGTGACAGAGCGTTCTCTGTAGCAGGCCCAAGACTCTGGAACGAGTTACCGCTGCTCATCAAACAGGCCCCCTCCCTCTCGGTTTTCAAATCCCGGTTAAAAACTCACTACTACTCCATCGCTTTCAATGNNNNATGATCTGCAATGTTTTTATGTTTTTCGTGTTGTACTTCATTGTATGTGTTGCCTGTTGCGTGTTTGTTTGTCCAGCACTTTGGTGTGGACTTGTTCCTGTTTAAAGTGCTTTATAAATATAATGGTATGGGTATGGTATGGTCATGTGGATGAGAGAATCAGATTTACCTTGAGGTCATGTGGATGAGAGAATCAGATTCATCTGGACGTTATGTGGATGAGAGAATCAGATTTATCTGGACGTCATGTGGATGAGAGAATCAGATTTATCTGGACGTCATGTGGATGAGAGAATCAGTTTTATCTTGACGTCATGTGGATAAGAGAATCAGCTTTATCTGGACGGCATGTGGATGAGAGAATCAGATTTATCTTGACGTCATGTGGATGAGAGAATCAGCTTTATCTAGACGTCATGTGGATGAGAGAATCAGATTTAACTGGACGTCATGTGGATGAGAGAATAAGATTTATCTTGACGTCATGTGGATGAGAGAACCAGATTTATCTTGACATCATGTGGATGAGAGAATCAGATTTATCTTGACGTCATGTGGATGAGAGAATAAGATTTATCTTGACGTCATGTGGATGAGAGAATCAGATTTATCTGGACGTCATGTGGATGAGAGAATCAGATTTATCTGGACGTCATGTGGATGAGAGAATCAGATTTATCTGGACGTCATGTGGATGAGAGAATCAGATTTATCTGGACGTCATGTGGATGAGAGAATCAGATTTATCTGACGTCATGTGGATGAGAGAATCAGATTTATCTTGACGTCATGTGGATGAGAGAATCAGATTTATCTTGACGTCATGTGGATGAGAGAATCAGATTTATCTTGACGTCATGTGGATGAGAGAATCAGATTTATCTTGACGTCATGTGGATGAGAGAATCAGATTTATCTTGACGTCATGTGGATGAGAGAATCAGATTTATCTGGACGTCATGTGGATGAGAGAATCAGATTTATCTGGACGTCATGTGGATGAGAGAATCAGATTTATCTGGACGTCATGTGGATGAGAGAATCAGATTTATCTGGACGTCATGTGGATGAGAGAATCAGATTTATCTTGACGTCATGTGGATGAGAGAATCAGATTTATCTTGACGTCATGTGGATGAGAGAATCAGATTTATCTGGACGTCATGTGGATGAGAGAATCAGATTTATCTGGACGTCATGTGGATGAGAGAATCAGATTTATCTTGACGTCATGTGGATGAGAGAATCAGATTT
Organism: Garcialebias charrua; assembly: GCA_038048925.1. Lineage (NCBI taxonomy): Eukaryota > Metazoa > Chordata > Actinopteri > Cyprinodontiformes > Rivulidae > Garcialebias > Garcialebias charrua. Next base: position 47,995 of record JBBPBX010008791.1, read on the forward strand.
ATCTGGACGTCATGTGGATGAGAGAATCAGATTTATCTTGACGTCATGTGGATGAGAGAATCAGATTTATCTTGACGTCATGTGGATGAGAGAATCAGATTTATCTTGACGTCATGTGGATGAGAGAATCAGATTTATCTGGACGTCATGTGGATGAGAGAATCAGATTTATCTGGACGTCATGTGGATGAGAGAATCAGATTTATCTTGACGTCATGTGGATGAGAGAATCAGATTTATCTTGACGTCATGTGGATGAGAGAATCAGATTTATCTTGACATCATGTGGATGAGAGAATCAGATTTATCTGGACGTCATGTGGATGAGAGAATCAGATTTATCTTGACGTCATGTGGATGAGAGAATCAGATTTATCTTGACGTCATGTGGATGAGAGAATCAGATTTATCTTGACGTCATGTGGATGAGAGAATCAGATTTATCTTGACGTCATGTGGATGAGAGAATCAGATTTATCTTGACGTCATGTGGATGAGAGAATCAGATTTATCTTGACGTCATGTGGATGAGAGAATCAGATTTATCTTGACGTCATGTGGATGAGAGAATCAGATTTATCTTGACGTCATGTGGATGAGAGAATCAGATTTATCTTGACGTCATGTGGATGAGAGAATCAGATTTATCTTGACGTCATGTGGATGAGAGAATCAGATTTATCTGGACGTCATGTGGATGAGAGAATCAGATTTATCTGGACGTCATGTGGATGAGAGAATCAGATTTATCTTGACGTCATGTGGATGAGAGAATCAGATTTATCTTGACGTCATGTGGATGAGAGAATCAGATTTATCTGGACGTCATGTGGATGAGAGAATCAGATTTATCTGGACGTCATGTGGATGAGAGAATCAGATTTATCTTGACGTCATGTGGATGAGAGAATCAGAATAATCTGGACGTCATGTGGATGAGATAATCAGATTTATCTGGACGTCATGTGGATGAGAGAATCAGATTAATCTGGACGTCATGTGGATGAGAGAATCAGATTTATCTGGACGTCATGTGGATGAGAGAATCAGATTTATCTTGACGTCATGTGGATGAGAGAATCAGATTTATCTTGACGTCATGTGGATGAGAGAATCAGATTTATCTGGACGTCATGTGGATGAGAGAATCAGATTTATCTGGACGTCATGTGGATGAGAGAATCAGATTATATCTGACGTCATGTGGATGAGAGAATCAGATTTATCTTGACGTCATGTGGATGAGAGAATCAGATTTATCTGGACGTCATGTGGATGAGAGAATCAGATTTAACTGGACGTCATGTGGATGAGAGAATCAGATTCATCTTGACGTCATGTGGATGAGAGAATCAGTTTTATCTTGACGTCATGTGGATAAGAGAATCAGCTTTATCTGGACGGCATGTGGATGAGAGAATCAGATTTATCTTGACGTCATGTGGATGAGAGAATCAGCTTTATCTAGACGTCATGTGGATGAGAGAATCAGATTTAATCTGGACGTCATGTGGATGAGAGAATCAGATTTATCTTGACGTCATGTGGATGAGAGAATCAGATTTATCTTGACGTCATGTGGATGAGAGAATCAGATTTATCTTGACGTCATGTGGATGAGAGAATCAGATTTATCTTGACGTCATGTGGATGAGAGAATCAGATTTATCTTGACGTCATGTGGATGAGAGAATCAGATTTATCTGGACGTCATGTGGATGAGAGAATCAGATTTATCTTGACGTCATGTGGATGAGAGAATCAGATTTATCTTGACGTCATGTGGATGAGAGAATCAGATTTATCTTGACGTCATGTGGATGAGAGAATCAGATTTATCTTGACGTCATGTGGATGAGAGAATCAGATTTACTGGACGTCATGTGGATGAGAGAATCAGATTTATCTTGACGTCATGTGGATGAGAGAATAAGATTTATCTTGACGTCATGTGGATGAGATAATCAGATTCATCTTGACGTCATGTGGATGAGAGAATCAGATTTATCTTGACGTCATGTGGATGAGAGAACCAGATTTATCTTGACATCATGTGGATGAGAGAATCAGATTTATCTGGACGTCATGTGGATGAGAGAATCAGATTTATCTTGACATCATGTGGATGAGAGAATCAGATTTATCTTGACGTCATGTGGATGAGAGAATCAGATTTATCTTGACGTCATGTGGATGAGAGAATCAGATTTATCTTGACGTCATGTGGATGAGAGAATCAGATTTATCTTGACGTCATGTGGATGAGAGAATCAGATTTATCTTGACGTCATGTGGATGAGAGAATCAGATTTATCTGGACGTCATGTGGATGAGAGAATCAGATTTATCTGGACGTCATGTGGATGAGAGAATCAGATTTATCTGGACGTCATGTGGATGAGAGAATCAGATTTATCTTGACGTCATGTGGATGAGAGAATCAGATTTATCTTGACGTCATGTGGATGAGAGAATCAGATTTATCTGGACGTCATGTGGATGAGAGAATCAGATTTATCTGGACATCATGTGAATGAGAGAATCAGATTCATCTTGACGTCATGTGGATGAGAGAATCAGATTTATCTGGACGTCATGTGATGAGAGAATCAGATTTATCTTGACGTCATGTGGATGAGAGAATCAGATTTATCTGGACGTCATGTGGATGAGAGAATCAGATTTATCTGGACGTCATGTGGATGAGAGAATCAGATTTATCTTGACGTCATGTGGATGAGAGAATCAGATTTATCTTGACGTCATGTGGATGAGAGAATCAGATTTATCTTGACGTCATGTGGATGAGAGAATCAGATTTATCTTGACGTCATGTGGATGAGAGAATCAGATTTATCTTGACGTCATGTGGATGAGAGAATCAGATTTATCTTGACGTCATGTGGATGAGAGAATCAGATTTACCTTGACGTCATGTGGATGAGAGAATCAGATTTACCTTGACGTCATGTGGATGAGAGAATCAGATTTATCTGGACGTCATGTGGATGAGAGAATCAGATTTATCTGGACGTCATGTGGATGAGAGAATCAGATTTATCTGGACGTCATGTGGATGAGAGAATCAGATTTATCTGGACGTCATGTGGATGAGAGAATCAGATTTATCTTGACGTCATGTGGATGAGAGAATCAGATTTATCTTGACGTCATGTGGATGAGAGAATCAGATTTATCTGGACGTCATGTGGATGAGAGAATCAGATTTATCTTGACGTCATGTGGATGAGAGAATCAGATTTATCTGGACGTCATGTGGATGAGAGAATCAGATTTATCTGGACGTCATGTGGATGAGAGAATCAGATTTATCTTGACGTCATGTGGATGAGAGAATCAGATTTATCTTGACGTCATGTGGATGAGAGAATCAGATTTATCTGGACGTCATGTGGATGAGAGAATCAGATTTATCTTGACGTCATGTGGATGAGAGAATCAGATTCATCTTGACGTCATGTGGATGAGAGAATCAGATTTATCTTGACGTCATGTGGATGAGAGAATCAGATTTATCTTGACGTCATGTGGATGAGAGAATCAGATTTATCTGGACGTCATGTGGATGAGAGAATCAGATTTATCTGGACATCATGTGGATGAGAGAATCAGATTTATCTGGACGTCATGTGGATGAGAGAATCAGATTTATCTTGACGTCATGTGGATGAGAGAATCAGATTTAACTGGACGTCATGTGGATGAGAGAATCAGATTTATCTTGACGTCATGTGGATGAGAGAATCAGATTCATCTGGACGTCATGTGGATGAGAGAATCAGATTAATCTTGACGTCATGTGGATGAGAGAATCAGATTTATCTTGAGGTCATGTGGATGAGAGAATCAGATTTAACTGGAAGTAATGTGGATGAGAGAATCAGATTTATCTGGACATCATGTGGATGAGAGAATCAGATTTATCTGGACGTCATGTGGATGAGAGAATCAGATTTATCTGGACTTCATGTGAATGAGAGAATCAGATTTATTTGGATGTCATGTGGATGAGAGAATCAGTTTTATCTGGACTTCATGTGAATGAGAGAATCAGATATTTCTGGACGTCATGTGAATGAGAGAATCAGATTTATCTGGACGTCATGTGAATGAGAGATTCAGATTTATCTGGATGTCATGTGGATGAGAGAATCAGATTTATCTGGACTTCATGTGGATGAGAGAATCAGATTTATCTGGACGTCATGTGGATGAGAGAATCAGATTCATCTTGACGTCATGTGGATGAGAGAATCAGATTCATCTTGACGTCATGTGGATGAGAGAATCAGATTCATCTTGACGTCATGTGGATGAGAGAATCAGATTTATCTGGACGTCATGTGGATGAGAGAATCAGATTTATCTGGACGTCATGTGGATGAGAGAATCAGATTTATCTGGACGTCATGTGGATGAGAGAATCAGATTTATCTTGACGTCATGTGGATGAGAGAATCAGATTCATCTTGACGTCATGTGGATGAGAGAATCAGATTCATCTTGACGTCATGTGGATGAGAGAATCAGATTCATCTTGACGTCATGTGGATGAGAGAATCAGATTTATCTTGACGTCATGTGGATGAGAGAATCAGATTCATCTTGACGTCATGTGGATGAGAGAATCAGATTTATCTTGACGTCATGTGGATGAGAGAATCAGATTTATCTGGACATCATGTGGATGAGAGAATCAGATTTATCTGGACGTCATGTGGATGAGAGAATCAGATTTATCTTGACGTCATGTGGATGAGAGAATCAGATTTATCTTGACGTCATGTGGATGAGAGAATCAGATTTATCTGGACGTCATGTGGATGAGAGAATCAGATTTATCTTGACGTCATGTGGATGAGAGAATCAGATTTATCTGGACGTCATGTGGATGAGAGAATCAGATTTATCTTGACGTCATGTGGATGAGAGAATCAGATTTATCTTGACGTCATGTGGATGAGAGAATCAGATTTATCTGGACGTCATGTGGATGAGAGAATCAGATTTATCTTGACGTCATGTGGATGAGAGAATCAGATTTATCTTGACGTCATGTGGATGAGAGAATCAGATTTATCTGGACGTCATGTGGATGAGAGAATCAGATTTATCTGGACGTCATGTGGATGAGAGAATCAGATTTATCTGGACGTCATGTGGATGAGAGAATCAGATTTATCTGGACGTCATGTGGATGAGAGAATCAGATTTATCTTGACGTCATGTGGATGAGAGAATCAGATTCATCTTGACGTCATGTGGATGAGAGAATCAGATTTATCTTGACGTCATGTGGATGAGAGAATCAGATTCATCTGGACGTCATGTGGATGAGAGAATCAGATTCATCTTGACGTCATGTGGATGAGAGAATCAGATTTATCTTGACGTCATGTGGATGAGAGAATCAGATTTATCTGGACATCATGTGGATGAGAGAATCAGATTCATCTTGACGTCATGTGGATGAGAGAATCAGATTTATCTGGACGTCATGTGGATGAGAGAATCAGATTTATCTTGACGTCATGTGGATGAGAGAATCAGATTTATCTGGACGTCATGTGGATGAGAGAATCAGATTTATCTGGACGTCATGTGGATGAGAGAATCAGATTTATCTGGACGTCATGTGGATGAGAGAATCAGATTTATCTTGACGTCATGTGGATGAGAGAATCAGATTTATCTGGACGTCATGTGGATGAGAGAATCAGATTTATCTGGACGTCATGTGGATGAGAGAATCAGATTTATCTGGACGTCATGTGGATGAGAGAATCAGATTTATCTGGACGTCATGTGGATGAGAGAATCAGATTTATCTGGACGTCATGTGGATGAGAGAATCAGATTTATCTGGACGTCATGTGGATGAGAGAATCAGATTTATCTTGACGTCATGTGGATGAGAGAATCAGATTTAACTGGATGTCATGTGGATGAGAGAATCAGATTCATGTGGACGTCATGTGGATGAGAGAATCAGATTTATCTTGACGTCATGTGGATGAGAGAATCAGATTTAACTGGACGTCATGTGCATGAGAATCAGATTTAACTGGATGTCATGTGCATGAGAATCAGATTCATGTGGACGTCATGTGGATGAGAGAATCAGATTTAACTGGACGTCATGTGGATGAGAGAATCTGATTTATCTGGACGTCATGTGAATGAGAGAATCAGATTTAACTGGACGTCATGTGGATGAGAGAATCAGATTTAACTGGACGTCATGTGCATGAGAATCAGATTTAACTGGACGTCATGTGCATGAGAATCATATTCATGTGGACGTCATGTGGATGAGAGAATCAGATTTAACTGGACGTCATGTGGATGAGAGAATCAGATTTAACTGGACGTCATGTGGATGAGAGAATCAGATTTAACTGGACGTCATGTGGATGAGAGAATCAGATTTAACTGGACGTCATGTGGATGAGAGAATCAGATTTATTTGGATGTCATGTGGATGAGAGAATCAGATTTAACTGGACGTCATGTGGATGAGAGAATCAGATTCATGTGGACGTCATGTGGATGAGAGAATCAGATTTATGTGGACGTCATGTGGATGAGAGAATCAGATTCATGTGGACGTCATGTGGATAATAGAATCAGATTCATGTGGACGTCATGTGGATGAGAGAATCAGATTTAACTGGACGTCATGTGGATGAGAGAATCAGATTCATCTTGACGTCATGTGGATGAGAGAATCAGATTTATCTGGACGTCATGTGGATGAGAGAATCAGATTCATCTTGACGTCATGTGGATGAGAGAATCAGATTTATCTGGACGTCATGTGGATGAGAGAATCAGATTTATCTTGACGTCATGTGGATGAGAGAATCAGATTTATCTGGACGTCATGTGGATGAGAGAATCAGATTTATCTGGACGTCATGTGGATGAGAGAATCAGATTTATCTGGACGTCATGTGGATGAGAGAATCAGATTTATCTGGACGTCATGTGGATGAGAGAATCAGATTTATCTGGACGTCATGTGGATGAGAGAATCAGATTTATCTGGACGTCATGTGGATGAGAGAATCAGATTTATCTGGACGTCATGTGGATGAGAGAATCAGATTTATCTGGACGTCATGTGGATGAGAGAATCAGATTTATCTGGACGTCATGTGGATGAGAGAATCAGATTTATCTGGACGTCATGTGGATGAGAGAATCAGATTTATCTGGACGTCATGTGGATGAGAGAATCAGATTTATCTGGACGTCATGTGGATGAGAGAATCAGATTTATCTGGACGTCATGTGGATGAGAGAATCAGATTTATCTGGACGTCATGTGGATGAGAGAATCAGATTTATCTGGACGTCATGTGGATGAGAGAATCAGATTTATCTGGACGTCATGTGGATGAGAGAATCAGATTTATCTGGACGTCATGTGGATGAGAGAATCAGATTTATCTGGACGTCATGTGGATGAGAGAATCAGATTTATCTGGACGTCATGTGGATGAGAGAATCAGATTTATCTGGACGTCATGTGGATGAGAGAATCAGATTTATCTGGATGTCATGTGGATGAGAGAATCAGATTTATCTGGACGTCATGTGGATGAGAGAATCAGATTTCATCTGGACGTCATGTGGATGAGAGAATCAGATTCATGTGGACGTCATGTGGATGAGAGATCTTTAAAGATTATTAAAGATCTGAAGCTCTCGACCTTGACTTCTCTAAATGGTTTTCAGAATCTGTATGAATCCTGGCAAAAACCAATGCAGATTTGTTCCTGTCTTTGATTTTATACATCTACCTTATAATGTTTTGCTAGTTTTTTGATACTTTGTTTAAAAAAAAAAAAGTATTTCTCTCTTTTGTTTTTTTCTCTTTTTGTTTTCTATTGTTTATTGTTTGTTTGTTTATTGTTTAATGAAATTCTATCACTGCTGTTCATCGTTCTTTAGTTTTAGCAGGTCACTTTCGTAAATGAGCCATGAGGCTCAATAAGATTTACCTGACTAAATAAAGGTTGAATGAATGAATGAGACAATCAGATTTATCTGGACGTCATGTGGATGAGACAGTTTGATCACGTGTATAAAATGACAGATGTTATTTTGTGTTTGCTAACATCGTTAGCTTTGGCGGCCATCTACTGGGTTCATATGAAAAGTTGATTTGATTTGATTTTTGATTTGATTTATTTATTTATTCATTTTATAAAAACACAACAATAATACATACATAAAAATAAAAAACAAACATTTATAAAATGAAAGGCGGCAGAAGAAGAAAAAATCTTATTTTTTCTGCCCCTTATACTCCAATAAACAATTCATATAACCAACTCATTTGATTTCCATAACTTGGTTTCAACCTTCATGAAACTCATTAAACAAACAACTCATTAGATTTTCAAGAAAAGGAACAACTAAATTTACATTTTTTTAATTGTATAATATATATTGTATATATTTTATACCTTCTTCATCACATGTAACATATAATTTCCAACATGTTTAAATGTATAATTTTAATCGATTAAGCTTAAACAGTCTTTTGAACGCAGCCATTGATTCAATCACTTTAATGTCTGATTCCAATTCATTCCATAGTCCGATTCCTCGAATTATGGTAGATCTACCCCGTGAACTAGTCCTAAAATATGGCTTAACAAAAAGATTCATCCCCTTAAGATTATAACAACTCGTTCTTTTAACAAAATATTTTTGAAGATTCGAAGGAAGTGCATTATTCTGTGCTTTATACAAGACCAACAAAATATTAAAATCAACTAAATCATAAAACTTCAGCAGTTTCATTTGATAAAATAAAATGCTTGATGGATGATGGAAATTCTTTCTGGTGATAATTCTAATAACTCTCTTCTGTAATATAAAAATGGGCATTGTAATTGATTTACACGCTGTACCCCAGACATTAACACCATAAATTAAGTGTGGCACAAATAATGTATTATATAACAGATAAAGTGCCTTATTCATTCATTCATTCAACCTTTATTTAGTCAGGTAAATCTTTTGAACGTCATGGGCTCATTTACGAAAGCGACCTGCTAAAACTAAAGAACAATGAACAGCAGTGATAGAATTTCATTAAACAATAAACAAACAAACAATAAACAATAGAAAACAAAAGAGAGAAAAAAAAAAAGATTTTTTTTTTTTTTTTTTTAACAAAGTATCAAAAAACTAGCAAAACATTATAAGGTAGACGTATAAAATCAAAGACAGGAACAAATCTGCATTGGTTTTTGCCAGGATTCCAACAGATTTTGAAAACCATTTAGGGAGGTGAGGGCCGAGAGCTTCAGATCATTTAATAAATCTTTAACTCTGTAAAATATCGCAATAGACTTAGATAATTTAGTTTTAACTGAACTTATATGTTGCTTCCAGGACAACCCATCATCAACGGTGACACCCAAGAACCTCACCTCATGAACTCTCTGAATTACAGATCCATCAATTAAAAAAGGTACATCAATCGATTTTTTTATTACTAAATATCATATAACTAGTTTTACTCAAATTCAACGTTAATTTATTAATTTTAAACCAAGTCTGAATTTTATCAAGTTCTGTCATCATCAATTTCAATGTTTGTTCGATATTGTCACCACTACAAAGAAAAGTGGTGTCATCAGCAAAAAGAATGCACTTCAGGAGTCCTGAGACCTTTACGAGATCATTTATATATAATAGAAATAATTTTGGTCCTAGTATCGATCCCTGAGGAACTCCACATGTAACGGTGCTGAGCTCGGATTTCACCTCATCCATCTGCACAAACTGTTTCCTAACACTCACAGACATGCACACAGTGACTGCATTGTGATAAAATAACATCTCCCCACTGGTAGACAGGACATTTTGCTAACAGACAGTTGAACACGGGCACTAACATTTTTACCCACGTTTTGACACGTTGTAATGTTTAACATGCACTGGTGCACGTGACAGCATTTGAATGTGTTCGTGAGTCATTTAAATGATTGATGCTAACCAGAGCAAACTGTTCGTGACCGTTTGAAGCTCAGTTCTGAACGAAGAAACGTTCTGGATGAAACTAATCGATAATTCAACTGATCAAATCTTATTTTTACTCTGAAACTTGTTTCATGTTCAAAATAAATGTGGTGACGATGGTTGTGTGTGTAAGACGGAGCACATTGTTTGACCCTGGTGACCCGGCTCGGTCTCATCATGACACAAAGACATTTGCGTGCTGAGCTCCAGGAACGTTTGTGTCACTCACACCAGAATAAAACATCTGGTAAAGAAACATGTGGATCAGGTTCCAGTCTGGAGGCACACGAGCCGCATCAGAGACAAAGTGAGGTGTGAAAAACTTCATGTTCTTATTTTCACGTTGTTGCTTTGTTCTGTGAACGGATGACGTGCACGTGGAATTATTGTTTCCACTGGATCTTTTATTGATGAGTTCTCATCTGACGAGACATTTCAACCATCTCCTCCTCTAACCTGAAATGTTTGTGTTCGATCAATAAGAAACATTTTATCGACTGTCAGAACATCTGTATGTAAAAACTGATGGATCACAAGTTAGTTCATCAATGTGTTGAGTTCAGAACCTGCTAAAGATAAAACTTAGTTAAACTGTCCCGTATAAAAAACATTTATATCAAAAGATGTAATCTTGTTTGATTTTTACTCAAACTAAGCACCGATGGTAAAAGTTATAATTTGGCCAACTTGACACGTACTTAGTTTATTTGAATGTATTTTATTTTAATTTTAAAGGATGTACTTACTTTCCTTTAAAAGCTAAAACTGCACAAAAAGGTGATAAAATAAACGGACACTTCCAGGTGTCCAGTCCGTCTTGAACTGGTCCAGTTAAATGATACGGAGAGAGTTGATACACTACTGGTGAGAAGTTTGAGACCAGTTTTATGAATGAAAACGTCTCGTACAACCTTTATGTCTACAGGTTGGTCTCATTGAGCCTCAGGGACGAGACTAGGGATGCACGATCCACATTTCTTACTACCGATCCGATACTTACTTGGGTATCGACCAATACCGATACTTTCCGATCCGATACGGTTCAGCTATATGAGGCTGTAATAATGAATTTTTGAACTGAGACTACTGTTTTAATATTATGTGAGTTAAACCCAATGAAGACACTCTGGGCCTCACAACAGGAAACACCCAAACTTTAACAGCACACAAGAGGCAGGTCTATATCACAGATGTCCTTCTCACTCATGGTGCAGCTGGAAAACTAAAATACCGCTAAGCATTATGGGAAAGACAACACAGTCCACTCCTGTAGAGGTTAAGGGGAGTGGACTGTGTTGTCTTTCCCATAATGCTTAGCGGTTTTTCTGTTTTCCAGCTGCAACATGAGTGAGAAGGACGTCTGTGATATAGACCTGCCTCTTGTATGCTGTTAAAGTTTGGGTGTTTCCTGTTGTGAGGCTCAGAGTGTCTTCATTGGGTTTAACTCACACAATGTTAAGACAGCAGTCACAGAATATGGTGGAAGACATGTGCTCTTTGAAGCCGGATAGGAAATATCGGCAGGTTGAATTGAAAATCCCGATACTTCAACTATGTTGGTATCGGATGCTGATACTGGATCGGGTCGGCCCCATCCCTAGACGAGACAAAGACTCGTGACATCAGTGGACAGTCAGGAGAGAAAACATTCAAACTGAGAAGAATAAATGTGGTATAAAAACACTTCTCTGTGTTTGACCCTTTGACCTCCTCTTCCTCGTCAGGACACGCCCCTCCACCATGTCGGTCCAGCCCCCACCCTTCATGGTCGTCTCCTTTCTCCCACCTCACCTCCTTCCCTCCAACGCCTCCGTCCCTGAGGACGCAGACGTGTGTTTCAGGTCGACGGTGAGCATCGCGGTCTTCACCGCCTCCTTCACCTCCTGCCGCTCTTCATCCTCGTCCTCTACGTGGGACTTGAACGGTTGAGGCGGTCGTCTCTGAACCACCGTGACGTCTTCCTGCTTCTCTCCAGCGTCATGTTCCTTCATTACTTTCTGGGTTTCAGCCTCTACTTCTTGGTGGTTATGTCTGTCATGGACTCGTGGAGCTGGCGGGGCTGGACATCTGGACCGTCAGTGGTGCCGGGCAGGCTCTGCTCCACCTCCTCATGTGCGTGGAGCGCTACTTTGCCGTCCTGAGGCCCGTCAGGTACCTGGACTTCAAAGGGACGCTCGGGGCCGGGTCAGAACTGCCAGCATCACCTGTGTTTGGCTGATGTGTGTTGGATGGATGGTTGTGGTGTCTCTGAGCAGCGAGCTGGCCTATCTGTTCCTGGATTACATCCTCACCGCTGTCCAAGTCATCATCATCTGTTTCTGCAGCGTCTCTGTCCTCTTTGTCCTGAAGCGTCCACGACCGGGGGGGACGGGCAGGAACCAGGGCGACCAAACCAAGAGGAAGGCTTTCTACACCATGGTGGCTGTGATGTGGGCGTTGGCGCTGAGGTTTTCCTGGAACCTGATCAACGGTGCGATGTGCAGCTCAGGGATCCTCACGCCAGCGTGGCTGTGCGTGTTCTATCTGTCGGACATTTGGTTCGATCTGCCGAGCAACGTGCTGCTGCCTCTGCTCTTCCTGCAGCAGAGACGCAAACCAAGGTCTTGAGTCCTAGACTTTTTAACAAACAGACCACAGTCAGTGAGGATCACAACTTCTCCTGCTACTTGGTCTCCAAACCACCGAGTCACATCATCACTGAACCACCGAGTCACATCATCACTGAACCACTGAGTCACATCATCACTGAACCACTGAGTCACATCATCACTGAACCACTGAGTCACATCATCACTGAACCACTGAGTCACATCATCACTGAACCACTGAGTCACATCATCACTGAACCACTGAGTCACATCATCACTGAACCACTGAGTCACATCATCACTGAACCACTGAGTCACATCATCACTGAACCACTGAGTCACATCATCACTGAACCACTGAGTCACATCATCACTGAACCACCGAGTCACATCATCACTGAACCACTGAGTCACATCATCACTGAACCACTGAGTCACGGCAGCGTTGAACCAAGAACAAACACTGAAAATGTTTGACCTCATTAAAGCTGCTATATGTAACTTTTCTAACAATATATTTTTAACATATTTCTTCACTCTGTCACTAGATTGATGTTAATCTCTGAAAACAACTTTAAAATAAAATTGTCCCCTTGCTTCTCCAGGTGGTAAATAAGCATTTCTAAAAAGAAAAAATGACCCGCCATTTTCCAGCCAATAAAAACAAAGTTTGTAACCAGCCAATAAAAACAGAGCTTGAATTTGAATTTCAACAGACCACGGGGGGGCAGAGCCATATATGGCTCTGAGGGGGAGGGATCAGAATGCTTTTTGCTTGTTGAAATTTTTTCTAAGTGCTGATGTTCTACAGAAACTGCAGACTGAACCTTTAAAGGAGCACAAGCTCTGAAACACTTCTGCAAATATTCTTTTCCCATCTTCACCTTCACTACTCCTTGAAAGCTTCAGAAAAACCCAAACAAAATATATCCTACTTCAAAATGTTTGGTTTGCATCATATAGTATCGGGGGTGGGGGTCCTC